>PVJA010001628.1:50613-122302 GCA_004027025.1 Myocastor coypus | reverse complement strand
TCCAGGGTCAAATCCCCTCAGGATTAAATTTGAGACCATAGACAGTACTTTGTAGAACTGTTGTTAGTGTCAGCCTTCGGGACGAGTCACGGCCATTGCTTGGCCATTTTGCTTTCTGTGAAAGCCTGAGAGAATGTTTTTCTCTGGATGACTCTCCTTAGACGCGCTGCAGTTCATTCATCCCTTTCCTCTGAGGTCCCATAATCTCCTTGACCAGGATGAACTGGTTTTTGTCACCAGCAGATGAGACAGTTGTGTGCTACATTAGGCATCAAGATCCTTGCTTTTGGGTCTGGGGAGATAACTCCATGGCCCAAGTGCCTGCCTGGCAAGTACAAGATCATGAGTTTGAACCCCAGTCCCACAAAAAACAAACAAACAAACAAAAAGATCGTTACCTTTTATGCCTTTATTTTCTTCCCTTAAATCAGTTAATTCATAGATAACTGGCCATTTAAGATGTTAACATATTGCTTACTTTCTAAAGGCATTGAAAAATAATATGCAAATATGCTTTTCCTTGATTTCATGGGTAGGTAAATCCCCAAGTTTCTCTTGAGCACTGAATAAATATTAATTGTTTTGCATAAATATTTAAAGACAACCAATAGTGCATGACATTCAATAAATGTAGCTAGCTTCAAGACTTAAGGAGCCAGATGTTGTGGCGCTTGCAGTACAGGACGCTCAGGCTGGAGGACTGCAAGTTTGAGCCCAGCCTAGGCAACTTAGCTACTTAGTGAGACCCAGCACCAACATAAAGAGGTCCTAAAAAGAACTGAGGATAGAATTCACTGCAAAAAATATAGTTCAGTCCTCTGTAACACACACACACACACACACACACACACACACACACACATACACACAAGATAATGTTGCTACTGCAGCATAAAATGTGTTTTTCAGGCTGGCAGGATGGTTTAGTGGTCTAAAATGCCTGCTTAATTAAGCTTAGGCAACCACAGGGACCAGGGTTCAATCCCCGACACCACATGCTGTGCCAGCCCCAGCCCAGGGCAGGCTGAGCCAGCCATAAAAATAAAAATAAAGTAATATAAAAAGAACTAAATTTTAAATAAATAAATAAATAGATAGATAGATAGATAGATAGATAGATAGATAGATAGATAGAAAGAAAGAAAGAAAGAAAGAAAGAAATATGTTTTTCAGGCTGGGCGTGGTGGCACACGCCTGTAATCCCAACACTTGGGAGGCTGAGGCAGGAGGATCAGTGTGAGTTTGAGACCAGCCTAGGCTACAAAAGTGAGCTCAAGTCCAGCCTGAACTGTGTAGCAAGACCCTGTCTCAAAAAGACAAAAAAAATTAAAAATAAAAAAAAATCATTCCTGATTGAAGAGAAGACATTTAGAATTCATTCAGTTACAAGTTGTTGCTTGTGTTTAATTGTACAGGCCATGTGTGTTGTTGGCCCAGGCACTGAGGCATCTGAGCAGTGACATCTCCGTCACAGCACACTGATTGGGTTTGGAAATCAGCCGACTTCCCAGACATACTTTGAAGCTTTGGACTACCTCACCATGTTTCCAAATACTCTCCACACTTACTAATGTAATGGTTCATACTCAGTAAATATGTCATAGAGCTTAATTAAAATCTTTCTATGCTTCTGAACAGTTTAGATAACCATTTTCTACAGAAAATGTCACAGAGCTGATATTGGGATATTCTTCCAGATTCGATACAAAACCAATGAACCTGTGTGGGAGGAAAACTTTACCTTCTTTATTCACAACCCCAAGCGACAGGATCTTCAGGTCGAGGTATGTTGTTTGTATCTTTTTATTGGCATGTTGAAATATATAATTGTCCTACAATAAACAACCCATATTTCAAGTGTACAGCCTAATGGATTATGACCTATATATACACACCCATCAACCTGTGACCACTATCAAGATAATATATCCATCTCCAAAAAAGTTTCCTCGTACCCCTTATCCCTCCACATGCCCCTCCCCACTTATGCCACTGTAAATTACTGTTTTCATTTCCTGGAATTTTATATAAATAGAATTGTACAGTTTCTTTTTTTGTGTGCCCTGTTTGATAGTACTGTGTTATTGCACATATGAGTAGTGTATGCATTTTATTTGCTGGACATCCCATGGGATGAATGTCCCACATATGGCTTATCTATTCGCCTGTCAGTAAAAGCTTGATGGGCCCAGTGGGATGGCTCAGTGGTCTAAAGTGCCTGCTTAGGAAAGCTTGGGTGGCTTCAGGGACTGCGTTTCGATCCCTGGCACCACATGCTGCGCCAGCCCTGCCCTCGGGCGGGCTGAGCCGGCCATAAAAATAAGTGAATAAGCAAAGATTCTGAAACAAGAAAAAAATAAATAAATTAAAAAAAGAAAAGTAAAAGCTTGATGAAGGGTGGGTTTTTCTGCCTAGGCAGTACTATCCAAAATCAGTCTGCTCTGAGTATTCAGTCTATACAGACATGTACCTCCATTTTTGCTAGGTGGATGTGTTTAGCTAAGTGTGTTTAGCTTCTCCACACAATGACCAGTTGTCCCAGAGTGGAAGTGCTACTGGACACTCCGTCACAGTACATGGCAGCATTACCCTCTGCACACCTTGCCAGCGTTCCAGTTAGTGGGTGGGAAGTGAGGCAAGCCCAACCTGTGGTGTCACTCCTGAAGCCTGTTACCCATGCTCCACCCCAGTTTGAACTGTGGACTACGACATCACAAGAAGATGGGGTCCAGTAAGACAAGTTGTAGGGTTGATGGGACAACAGAGACAGAGACACAGGGTCTTTCCATGTGGTTTAGACTGGCCTTAAACTTCTACCTTCCTTAGCCTCCTGCAAGCTGGAGGTAGGACATGTGCCCCCACCCCTGGCAGTGAGACTATAATTTTGAGAGCACTTTTATTTGTTTATTGCTCACTATGCATACTTTATAAATTAAACTTTACCACTGGTATCCTTATGTAGGAAGGAAACCAGCACATATAAATTCTGTGCTGTATTTTGTGTCTTCTTGTCACACATCCTCATCAGTGAAGGTGACAGCAACACCTCATGATCTCAGTGTGATGACTAATGTTATTAGGCATCTTTTCAGGTGTATATTTGCCATCTGTGTCTCCACTGTAGAGAAATATCTTCAACTCCTTTGCCTATTTTGGAGAATTAGGTTTTTTGCTTAATACTAACTTAATTACTTAGTAATAATACTCAACTAGAAACATATCTTTGGATATGTTTTCTACAGTTATTTTCTTACTCTGTGGCTTGATTTTCCATCTTGTAAGTGTTTTAGGAGTCAAGCATGGCCCCATACACCTATCATCCCATCTACTTAGGAGGCTGGGACAGGAGGATCCCAAGTTCAAAGCTAGCTTGAGCTGCTCAGGAAAACCCTATCTCAGTAAAACAAAAAGAGTTGTAGCTTATGTTGCCCTGAGTTTATCCCAGCATCACAAAAACAGAATAAACAGCAGCAAAATATCTTTGGAGAAGCAGAAGTTTAAAATTTAGTGTAGCTCCGTTTATCACCCTTTTCTTTTTAGTTTATTCTCCTTGTGTCCTAGTTAAGAAATATTTACACACACACACACACACACACACACACACACACACACACACATACACAACTTAAAAAAAAAAAGAAAAGAGGGGGCTGGGGAGATAGCTCCGAGGCACAAGTGCCTGCTGGGCAAGTGCAAGGTCGTGAGTTTGAACCCTGGTCCCCCCCCCCCAAAAAAAAAAAAACCCGATTAAAAAAAAAAGAAAAGAAATATTTGCCAAACCATTGGTTCTTAAGCCTTTGTTCTCTCTGTCTTCTAGAGGTTATATTTCTAACTTTACACCTAGGTCTATGTCCAGTGAGTTTTTCTTTACAGAATAATTGAAAGGTCATGGTTCTTCTCTCTTTTCCTTGGATGGATAACTGTCTCATTGTTCAGCAGTGTCTGTTGAAGAGCTGATTCTGTTATTTAATGACCTAAGCAACCATGGGGACACAGGGCCCCAAGTGAGTGTCTGCTTCTGGAGCACTCTGTCTTGCTGTCCTGTACGTGTGTCATGTGCCAAGAACTATCCCTGGTGCTCTGTGCACAAATCCTATCTTCAAATGATGCCAGCCTTAGGCTTTGGGTCTTTGTGGTGCTGAGAATGGAACCAAGGCTGCACTCATGCTAGGCATATGTTGTAGCGTTGAGCTACACTCTCACCCTGATAACCCCCCTGCCCCAGTCTCCTTAGTAGCTGAAACTGTTATATTTAATAGTTTTCTTGGCTAGTCTGAGACTGCATTTGCACAGGAGTTGTTTTTTTTTTGTTGTTTTTTGTTTTTGGCTCCCTCAGGCTGCCTTCAGGGTGGGTCTGGAGATCGAACTGCCATCCCCTGTGCCAGGATTGCCTGCACAGGCACTTAAGCCACTGAGCTAAAAAGTCTTCACAGGAGTTTTAAGTATCAGATTGACGGTTGTCCACATAAGATCTAAAATTTTGATAGAAACCTCATTGAGATGAAATAAGTAGACTTGCCATCTCAATGTAGAATCTTTCAACTCATAGAAACATTGTATTCTTCCATTTATATAGGTATTTGTTTTCTCTTAGCAATGGTTTATACTACTGAGCTATTTCCCTGGCCCCAATATTTTATACTTCTTAGTGTATATTTAGATCATATATCTCTGTTTCATACCTGTTAGCAGTATTAGAAATGGTATTTCTGTGTTTTTGTTTTGTTTTTCTTTTACTAGGATATAAAATCAGCTGATATTTATGCATTGATATGATCTCAAAGCCATGCTAAACTTGCTTCCTAATTCCAGTAGCCGTTTGTCAGTACCTTAGGGTTTCCCATGGGCACAGTCATGCTGTGTGCTAGGGCTCGTGTCCATCAGGATGTCTTCACTTACTTGCCATGCCTGTTGGCCTCTCAGCCTGACAGGGTGCAGGGCTGATGTGAGAAGAGCTGGTCCCTGCCCAGGTGCCTTCTCTCTGATTGGAAAGCTTGCAATCCTTCCTGCTTGCAGTCATGAATGGATGCTGAATTTCACTGAAGGTGATATAGATCCTCCTTTAGTTTTTAAGTCTAACTGCGGTGAAATACATTGTTTCTCAAATGTAAATAAACCTTACAAACTTTTTTTTTTTTTTTGGCGGTACCAGGGATTGAACTCAGGACTCTGCACTTGCCAGGCCAGTGCTTATTCCACTGAGCTATCTCCCACAAACCTTTTTACTTTTCAAGTTAGCATTTTAAAAACTTGCTAATAAACTTTATACAGGGATAAGCCTTATTTGGCTATGATACAGTATCCTTCATATATATTTGTTTGGATCTTAGTTATAAAGGATACTGATCTGTAATTGATTTTTTAAAAATGTATCTAGTAAAGGGAATACAGGGTCGCACTATGTAGATCAGACTCCTAATGATTCTCCTGTATTCAACCTCCCAAGTGCTGGGATTACCAGCACCACAGGCCACCACCAGTATCAATGTCTCAACACCCACAGGGGTGGGGCCGGCATCACACCCCAGGAGATCAAACCTCCAACTCCTGTGTCTGCCTAAGCAGGCACTTTAATCCACTGAGCTATCCGGCAGGCCCTATAATTAGTTTCTACTGTGGTGGTATTTCTTTTGTTTTGTTTTGTTTTGTTTTGTTTGCAGGACCTGGGGTTCAAACTCATGAACTTGCCCGGCAGGCACTTGTGCCATGGAGATATTTCCCCGACCCCTTTTGTTTTGGTTTGGTTTGATTTGGTTTAGTTTTGTGTTTTTGAGACAGGGTCTCACTGTGTGATTAAGGCTGGCCTGAAGCTCACTTTGTAGGCTAGACTAGTCTTGAACTCATGAGGGTTCTCCTGCCTCTGCCTCCCAAGTGCTAGGATTATAGGTATGCACCACCATGCCTGGCTGTAACTGTTTTCTTGTGGTGTCTTTTTCTAGTTTGATATCAGGGTAATGCTGACATGGTGAATTGAGTGTCATCTCCTCTTAGGTTTCCAAGAAAACTTGTTTACAATCTAAATAGTCAGTTTTACCAGAACTTCAACTCAGGATCTAGTGGGTGCCAGGCAGGTTCATGCTGCTAAGCTATACCCCACAATTTGTCTTCCATACTTGACAGCCTGTAGCTTTCTTAATAAGGTGTTTCACATCCAGCAATACATGCATAGAGCTAAAGGTTATCTATTTCTTCCTAATGAATTATTTTACCTTGCCTGAGGAATTCATTCATTTCCTGTAAATTGCTGATTATTTTCTTAATAATTTCTTTTTTAAGAAGGCTACAAGGATAGCCAATATTTTGGTCCTAGCCCTTCAAGGTCAGTGAGGACTCAGGACATAAGAGAATCTGTGCTATAACATCCTATAACTCAGTGGTTTCCCAAATTTTCTGTTCAAGGTGATTATGGGACTACAGAGGAAAAGGATTGAAGATATATAGTGTGCCAAAGGAGAGTCACCTAGAGAGAAAACATTCTCTCAGGCTTTCACAGAGAGCAAACAGGTCAAGCAATGGCCATGACTCATCTAGATGGCTGACACTGAAACAGTTCTACAAAGCACTGTACATGGTTCCAGAGTAAACCCTGAGAGGATTTACTGACCTTGGGAGATACAAAAGTTACATGTTTTGCTATATAGGTCTTGCTTAAACTTGCCCTAAACCACCCAGCAGGAAAGTTTAAGCACAAGGCATAAAACATGAAGCTAGATTAGAACGCTGAGCTGTGAAAGGCTTAAATTAACAGCTTCCAACATTGCCAGGTTTACCAATAACCCACTGCAATTATCGAACATTGGATTATATACACAACTACTATCTCTTAGTTCAGTGAGAAAAAATTTTTCATACCAATAATGATTAGAAAAATTATAACGTCTACACCCTATACTAAGTATAACTAATAGGACAACAATATGCATTGTATCAAATTTTGGAAATGCACTACTAATATGCTTTGAAACTGTCACACTGTTATTTCTTATTAAAAGTAATAAAAAATAAAAAGCAAATAAAATTTTCTAATACAAGACTAAAAAAAAATTCTCTTAGTTTTTCTTGATTCATGAGTTACTGAGTTAAAGGCCTGTTATTTTCATTTCCATTGTTTGAGGATTTTTTGGATCACTGGTTCTAATTTCAGTAGATAGTATTCAAAGTATGCACTTGACCTGAGCTCTTTTGATTTGAGATTGATTTTGTGGCCCGGTGTTATCCTTTTTGGTCCTTGTCGGGATGTACGCAGAGACTGCCTCCTACTGTCAGACACATGCATAGTGGGTGGTGGCCCTATTGCCCAAGTCCCCTTATCTTGGCAAGGATTTCCCAACTATCTACTGTGTCAGGGATCAAAAGCTGGGAGCTTGAATCTGTGGCCCTGTCCATGACTTCATCTGTTTTTCCTTTCAGTGTGCTTTTGCCCCATGCATCCAGAACATTTAAACAGAGCCTGAGAGTAGCAGGGCCCATGACAGCCAGATAGCACAGCTGTTGGCAGCCATGCCCCATATCCTTATTCCTGTTTGTCATTTTATATTTTGTCCTATTTCATACAAATTCATTTTTATTTTACCTAGATTTTCTTAAATTCACTTAATTTTTAGTTTTTCTTTCGAGATAGAGTTTCACTGATTCATATATATTAAGACTGGCCTTGAACTTACGACCTCAAACTTAGTGATCCTTTCACCTCAGCCTCCTGAGTATTGAGATTATAGGTGTGCACCACCTTACTAGGCCTCCTTCATAAATCCTTAAAATAATTTGTACTTTCTAGATCTTGAATTTCAAAAATTACTTTTGAGGTTCTGTGAACACCATCATAGTTATTTCATTTAAAATTGATTATGTGATTCTAGTTTTATTTTGTTTTAGAGACAGGGTCTCAATGCGCATATCAGGCTGCCTTTTGAATTCATTATCATAGCCCAGGCTAACCTCAAACTCTCTGTAATCGTTCTGTTTCCTGGGATTACAGGTGTGTGCCACCACACCCATCTGATTATAGTTTTAAAAGAAACAGTCAGAATTTTAGATTTTCCTGGGGAGTTATTTATCAGCTTTGCTGGCTGTTTTTATGTAGGCTATGCAAACTCTGGAGTTCTTGTTTTATTTGATCACAGTTCTGTACAGCTACCTTTGTGTTATAGCTAATGCTGAAGGTTATTGTTATTCATGATAAAGAAATGACCATGCATTTAAGGCAGATACTATAGGAGTTGGTGCCTGCTTGGACAAGCTTAGGCAAGTGCAGGCACCACATGCCACGTCTGCCCGCCTCTAGAGCAGGCTGAGCTGGCCAGAGTCCGGGCATAGTGACATGTGCCTGTAATCCCAGCACTAGGGAGGCTGAAAGCAGGAGGATCACTATGAGGCTGAGCTGTATAATAGACCCTGCCACAACCAAATACATTAAAAGTAAATAAATAAAGCAGATATTAGATATATTTGAGGCAACCATGTAGACTGAATAGGAAAGGCTTAAAAGATACTTAGAAGTATATTTTGTCCATAAATAAATGTTACCATTAGAAATTTCACACATAAGCAGGGTCGTGGTGGTGCACGCCTGTAATCCCAGCACTTGAGAGGCTGAGGCAGGAGGATCAATGCAAGTTTGAGACCAGCCTGGGCTACAGAATGTGAGCTCAAGGCCAGCCTGAACTGCATAGTGAGACCCTGTCTGAAGAAGACATGAAAGAAAGAGGAAGGAAGGAAGGAAGGAAGGAAGGAAGGAAGGAAGGAAGGAAGGAAGGAAGGAAGAAAAGAAAGAAAGAAAGAAAGAGAGAGAGAGAGAGAAAGACGACTTTTCCTTCTAACCTTCAGATCTGTGTAGACTCTTACCTCCTAACTCAGGTTTCATACCAGAATAGATCAGACAGTATTCTTTGTTGTGTTCATTGTGGTTTTGTCATGAAGAAATGAAAAAGCATGTGTCAAAGGCATTTCACTTGTGACAGTGCTTTATCTTGCTGAGGAAGTTTTCTGATAGTTGGTCATTTATGAAAACAGTACTTTAAAAAATATGGCTGGCCAGGGAGATTACTCTGCTGTCTAGGCGCCTGCCTGGCAAACGCAAGGACCCAGATACTGTCCCCAGTGCTGTATACAAGTCTGAGCTGCATAGCAAGACCCTGTAGCAATACATCATTGGAGCCAGGTGTGATGGCATGTGCCTGTAATGTCAGCACTCAGAAGGCTGAGGCAGATGAAGGCCAGCTTGGCAGTTTAGCAAGACCTTGTTTTAAATGTGGGTTAGTGCTCTCTGTGTTTAGTCCCCAGTTAGGATGAGAAATGTGGCTAAAATATCTTTGGGTTCTTCTTTTGTGTGTGTGTGTGTGTGTGTGTGTGTGTGTGTGTGTGGAGCTGAGGATTGAACTCAGGCCCTGGCACTTGCCAGGCAACTGCTTATTCTGCTGAGCTATCTCCCCATCCCCTTGAAATACTTCTTAAGAGAGAAAGTTTGTACTTCCCCCATTTTCTGTGTCTGTCTTCCCTCTGAGATAAGTGTGTATTTCCCCCCCTCAATTCCCACAGGTCAGAGATGAGCAGCACCAGTGCAGTCTGGGGACCCTGAAGATCCCACTCAGTCAACTACTAGCAAGTGAGGACATGACTATGAGCCAGCGCTTCCAGCTCAACAACTCAGGGCCCAACAGCACCTTGAAGATGAAGATCGCCCTCAGGGTACCCTGCAGCCTTGCCCCTCTCAGTTCTGGTCAGGGTAGGAGGAGAAGGCGCTGTGGTGCTATCCTGGCCAGACTGTGTGGCAGATGGTGCTTGGGTATGGGCAGTAGTGTGAGGGCAGAGACCACACGGAAGCACAGTTGTTCAGGGAGGGAGTTTAATAAAATCCCACAAAGGGCCCAACCTAGATGGACTCAGTCTGCTGAGGGTATAGTGGAAATGGTAGCCTTGTTCCCTGCCAGGACTCTAGTAACTGGCACAGCCTTTTAGAAAGCATTGCAGTATCCCCAAGCCATGACCCTACTGGCCTTTGCATTATTGTCCTATTTCCTAATGTCTGGTTTTTGCTAAGAAGCCTAAATGTGGAGAAGCCACAGAATGAAAAGATATTCACTGATGCTTCATGTCATAAAACAGAGAAAGTCTTCTGCCCAGAGTCCTGGCCCAGCCCCCCTTGCCAGCTCTCCAGGCTGGGGCACTGCAGTGTGGCTGTTGCTGACACGGGTCCTGCTGGAGAGCAGGGCTTCAGGACACTTTTCTCTGGTGGTTTCTCTTGGCCCTGGGCAGGGTCTTGTGACTCAGCAGGCTTCTGCAGGGAGAACACCATCTCACAGCTGAGCAGGAGTGTACCTCAGTGTAGGGGAGTAGAACATGTGAGGCGGTGCTTGTATTGGGAAGGTGCCAAGTCATTTCGAAGTGCTTAAACTTTTTGCAGTGTGACAGTATTCTAGTAATTAAATAGCTAAATAGATAACACTGCTTTTTTAAATGTTTTGAGCCATGTTTTAAAGAAATTCTTATAGATAAATGCTGTAGAGCCACTCAAGTATCAGAATGTTGCCAGTGTCACTGATTTCAGTGGGTTTTTTTCTTCTCTCTCTCTCTCTCTCTCTCTCCCTCTCTGTCTCTCTCTCTCTCTCTTTGTGGTATCAGGAATCGAACTCACAACCTTGTACTTGCCAGGCAGACACTGTGCTGATGAGCTATATCCCCAGTCCCTTGATTTCAGTATTTATTTACTTCCACCTCTAGGTACTCCATCTTGAAAAGCAAGAAAGGCCTCCAGACCACCAACATTCAGCTCAAGTGAAGCGACCCTCTGTTTCCAAAGATGGGAGGAAAGTGGTTGTCAGGTCTCAGGCGTCTGCATCTCCAGCCACCAGTGGCAGCAACACAGCTCCCTCCACCCCTGTCACTGGAGCCACAGATAAGCCCAAGCCCGGTGCAGAAGAGAAGGCCCAGCCCCCTGAGACCAGCCCTGCCATGCGGCGTGACCTGGGCAGAAGCACCTCCAGCCTCCTGACCTCACCAAGCCATGCTGCTGTCAAAGAGCCTACTCCTAGCATTGCCTCAGATATATCTCTGCCCATTGCCACCCAGGAGCTGCGTCAAAGGCTGCGACAGCTTGAAAAGTAACTGCATGTCTACTGTTTTGTTTGTCACAGAGAGATGCAGGAGGTGCTGTGAGCACCAGCAGAGGTCACCTCCCACATACCAACAGGGACCATAGTTAGCGTAGAACTCAGGATATGTGGCAGGGGCTTATAACACAGAGCTGATGACATACATAACCCAGGTGTTGTGGCTCCCCTGCCTTGAGAGTTGTTAGCATGTCCAGAGTTTATCCCTGGCCTCTGAAGAGATGTCATTTTAAGTTATCTAGAAAACCTAAGGTTGTGTTGCTATTTTGCTGAGTCTTTGACTTTCAAAATCAAATTCTGTCATTGGACATGGTCATGTACGCAATAATTCCAGTACTTAGGAAACTGAGGAGGGTCACTGCGAGTTCAAGGTCAGCCTAGGCTATATAGTGAATTTAAAGCTATTCTGAACCACATATCAAGATCCTGTCTCAAAAAAAGGGCTATTGTAACTTTCCTCGATAGCCTGTGGTGTGTTTCCTATATGCAATATGTACTTTCATTTTTGCTTTTTGGTTTGTTTGTTTGTTTGTTTCAGAACCAGGGATTGAACTCAGGTCCTTGCATTTGCCAGGCAAGCACTTATTCTACTGAGCCATCTCCCCAGCCCCTTCATTTTTGCTTTTATCCTGTTTTTCTCCTTATTCAGCCAAAGCCTGCTCTGCACAGCCAGTTTTCTCTCCCACTCTTCACTATTACTTTCTGGAATAAACTTTGCCACTATTAAAAAGAAAAGTTAGATTAAAAAAAAAAAAAACTTGGTCATTTTCTAGGACCTCATTAAAAGATTAGGAGACAGTGGAGTAAGAGGTATTGTGAATGAGAATGGCAAGAGCCTTAGAGCTGTGGTGCTGCCAAGAGTGGCTCCCCTGCCGCAGAAAGGTAGGCTCAGAGAATGCCTGTCATCTCCTGGTGTGGGGCAGGAGGGCCTGACAGTGTAGGCATTGGCCCTGTCCTTTTATGTGGGGTCAGTGTTCCAGTGCTCTGGCCAGGCCCTGTTTGTTTGTCTTGGAGTATTAGGTTATTTTTTTAATCATTCATTCATTCATTCATTCATTCATTCATTTATTTGGTATAGGGACTCACTACACAGCTTGGGACTGGTAGTGATCCTCGAGTCTCAGCCTCCCCAGTGCTGGGATTCTAGATGTGCGCCACCATACCCAGACTTGGTGGCGGGCACAGCATGTGGAACTGAGGATTGATCCTGGGTCCTCATGTGTGCCAGGCAGGTGCTTAGACCACCGAGCTGTCTCCCTATCCCATGTGCTCATTTCTTAATTAAGCTTCATGAATCAGAGATGTGTTTGTGGTTTCTGATGAGAGTGTATCACAAGCTTCAGATGTTAACACTTCCTGTAGGGAGAAGTAAAGTGACCTCAGCAAGTGCTCTTCCTGCTTGCTGTTAGAGGAGGTGTGTCCAGTGGTGAGGAACTAGGAATGCAAATGGAGGCAGAGGTGGAAACACATCTGCACTGGGAGGTGGGGAAAGCACCAGGAGGCAGTGTGGCTGTGCTCATGTCTGTCAGGCCCTCTCTGATCCTGTATGCTTTTTCTTTCTTTCTTTTTCATACTCAAGTTTTAGAAAAAAGAATTTGGTCTCTTCCTTTTCTCTGAATGGAACAGTTTTAAGTGAGAAACTACCTGTTCTGAGAAGCACGACTTGGGGAGAGGCCGAACAACCTTGGGGGATGCTGTGCGCAGTCCCTGTCCAGAACTGCTCCCCAAGCAGGGGTGAAGGAGGGCTCACTGGACTTGTCAGGATATGGGACAGATGACAGCTGAGGAGGATGCTGCTGAGCTGAGGCCTCAGAGCTAGTATCTAGGAGAGCTCTGTGTCTCCTTTTACTCTGGGTTCTCACTGGAGGGCTCTCTCTTCTGAGTCATTATATCATATTGAACCCTTAAATGAAATACAACTTTGGTTCAACTTATACCAGAGTTTGCAGTTGTGTGATCTCACCCTTCCTGTCTGGATGGATGTGTGTTGTCTCACTGTGTGTGTTATGCCCCCAGGGCGCATCTGGTGACCTTCTGCTCTGCTTCCCACAGTGGCACGATGCTGGGGCAGTCTCCACTGGGACAGATCCAGCTCACCATCCGGCACAGCTCACAAAGGAACAAGCTCATCGTGGTGGTGCACTCCTGCAGGTGGGCACCTGCCCCCTACCTTGACACACACATAGTGTTGCAGCCCTGCTCTGGCCCCCAGACAGGGCACATAACTTTTCTTTAAAAAGCAAAGCAGTTAGACCTGCTTCCTATGATACTGGAAGCCCATGTTCCGGTCCTTTCTGTAATACCAAATCTCTCTTCAATTACAGTGTATAGCAAACAGATAAAATCAGTAGACTTTATGTATGTGACAGGTTTGGAGAATTTTATGTTTGGAGAATTAGTTTTATCCTGTGGCAGTTTAGGGTAAGGGAAGAATCTTTGTCTTATTGACTTACATTAGGATATTAGGGCTATAAATATTTGCAGCTTATAAAAAACATGTAGAAGCCAGGCATGGTGGTGCATGCATGTAGTCCAAGCACTTGGGAGGCTGCGGCAGGAGCTTCACCACAACAACTTCAAGATCAGCGTGGGCTACATAGTTGCAGCAAGACCCTGTTTCAAAAAAAAAAAAATTAAATTGAATCCTTTAGAAAGCATAGGAAAATAAAATTAGTGAACATGCTGGCACTGGCGAGATAGGCTCAGCGATCTAAAGCACCTGTTTAGGCAAGCAGCAGGGACCTAGGTTTCATCCCCAGCATCATGTGCTGTGCCAGCCCCCAGGGCTGGCTGAGCAGGCCAGATAGATAGATAGATAGATAGATAGATAGATAGATAGATAGATAGATAGATAGATAGACAGATAGATAGATAGATAGATAGATGTGGGTGGGTGGGTGGGTGGATGGATGGATAAAATTAGTAAACATAGAGTTTAGCATACTGATTATGGAGCTCTTTGTATGTCTTTATCCATGTTGCAGAGGCCCTGCAGAGTGCCCCACAACACCTGCTTGCCAGTCCTGGGTCACCAACCAGTGCAGAGCCCCAAGCCATTAGAGCTGAGTGCTGTTCAGCCCAGCCCTGTTGCCCTAGGCAAAGAGCAGAGCAGGTTCAGTAGAGGAGGCAGATGTTGTGCACGGGCTGCATTGGTGAAGACGAACAGCTGGGCAGGCAGCAGAGGGAGCTGGGCGCCACAGGGCGCCTGGGGCTGGTCTGCTTACCAAAGCCTGGCTCATACTTCTTCATTAGAGTGAGCCAGCAGAGATAGGGTGGAAAGGCCTGTTAGAAGAGCAAGGGCCTAGAATGTTCCCCAGACTCTGAACTCCAGAAATGGGGTCAGGCAGTCTCTTGAGAATACAAAAAAAGGCTTCACAGAATTTGGTATCTGTAGCCAAGTGTGGTGGCAACATGCCTGTAATCCTAGCACTTGGGAGGCTGAGGCAGGAGGATCATTGCAAATGTGAGATCAGCCTGAGCTGCTTAGCAAAACCCTGTCTCAAAAAAAGCCAACAAGGTGAGTGAGATAGCTTGCATACTAAGCACTTGCTTTGCCAAGCACAGGGATCAGGGTTCGATCCCCAGTCTGGCATGCTGGGTGGCCCATGCCTGTAATTCCAGCGCTGAGGAGGCTGTAAACAGAAGGATCATTACGAGTCCAAGCTGCCTAGTGAGACCCTGTACCAAATACATAAATGAAAAAGAACAAAACAAAAAGAATTTGATATCTATTACCCTTCACTGTTCCTTGTCCCCCTCACTCACACACAGATTCTGGGGGTAGAAGCCAAGCCCTCATGTGCATGTGTGACCGATCAGAGCTTGACCACTGAGCTGCACTCCAGCTGTCTTGTTGCTTCTTGGTGTTTAGGCATATATGAAATCAAAGCTTGATACAGTGAGTTTCAATGCAGCCTTGCTCTTACTTTCCTAAATCCTGATTCTGGTCTTTTCTGGTCTATGTCACAAGAAATCTCATCGCTTTCTCAGAAGATGGCTCTGATCCGTACGTCCGCATGTATTTATTGCCAGACAAGAGGAGGTCAGGAAGGAGGAAAACTCATGTATCGAAGAAGACGCTAAACCCTGTATTTGATCAGAGGTATAACAGAGGTTCTCTCAGCTGAGGGGAGACTGGGTGAAGAGAGCAGAGGCCAGGCCATGCAGCCAGCACTCTGCTGAGAAGCCTAAGCGGCTGAGCGCACAGCACAGCACATGTCCACTTGTTAAGATAAATGACCATTTTGAGCTTCTTATGGGATGCTAAACATAATAAATCCAAGCTACAAGCCAGGCATGGTGGCACACACCTGTAATCCCGGCACTTGGGAGGCTGAGGCAGGAGGATTGGTGCAAGTTCAAGACCAGCCTGGGCTACCAAAGTGAGCTTGGGGCCAGCCTGAACTGCATAGCGAGACCCTGTCTCAAAAAGACAAAAAAATAAAAAATAAATCCAAGCTACAAATACTGTGGTGGGAATCTGTTTCACAGTAACATATCTCAAATATAGACTCATAATGTATCAAATGAACTTGTGGAAAACTGAATTGTAATATTACATTTCACAGCTGTTTTGAGTTTTCCAGCTTAGCAGAGGCTGACACTGCCTGTGTGGTCAGTTGGAAGGGTTAAGTATCCTCAGACATGGTCTGTCCATGTGTTGTCTCCTTTGACAGCATTTTGCAAATAGTAGTCAGTGTTCATTGGTTCAGCTCTGTCTTCTGTAAAGGAGCTACCCCCTTTCTGTATTTCCACACCAGTGCCTCTAAGTTAAAAAGAGCCAACTCCTGTCCTATGTAGCATAATGATCTCAGAGGCAGAAGTACCATTTTTAGTTAAAAGAACATACAATGTAGTGGAATTACAGAGAAAGTTCCTTGCTCCCGTGCAGCTTTGATTTCAACGTGTCACTCCCTGAAGTGCAGAGGAGGACGCTGGATGTTGCCGTGAAGAACAGTGGTGGCTTCCTGTCCAAAGACAAAGGGCTGCTTGGCAAAGTAAGCATGAAGAAGTCCTCACCCACTGCTGTGCTGTGCACAACTGGAGCCCTTCTCCAAAGGGCCCATGCCAGCACCAGCAGAAAGCACATGCTTGCCCTGTTGTTAGTCTTCCTTTGTAGAATTGTGTGCTGAGATGTGTTCATTCTGACATCGTTCTCGTTGATGTTATGTTTTCATATATTAGCTTATTAATCGTATTGATAGCCGGGTGTGGTGGCTCACACCTGTAATCCCAGCACTCGGGAGGCTGAGCCAGGAGGATCAGTGTGAGTTCGAGACCAGCCTGGGCTACAAAAGTGAGCTCAAGGTCAGCCTGAGCTGCATAGCGAGACCCTATCTCAAAAAGACAAAAAAAAAAAAAAAATCATATTGATGCCAGGAATGTTTAGTTGAAAAAAGGTTGCTTTTTGAGCTTTTACGTTTTTGTTCAATATCACATTGTAGAAGACAGGAAGGAGAAACCCTTACCCTTCCCACTCCCCAGTGGTCATGCTCCTCTCTGCGTCAGGTCCTCAGCTTGCCTCTGGGCATGTGCGTCATTAACTCTCGAGTAAGATTATGTCTTTCTCAGCTGTGCACACCCATGTCAAGCCAGAGAAGAGAGCTGCTCTGTAGACCTACCTGTGTTTGTTGTCAGCAGCACCAGGAACAGTCTCAGCAGTGCTGCCCTTGATGGCATCAAGCAGTGTCCAGGGACTGTCTGCACAGATATTTCATGACAACTTAATTTTACAGCTGCTGGAAATAGGCGGGATCTCTTGCTATAATCAAGCGTGAACGACTACAAATGACCCATAAAGGTCAAAAAGAATAAAAACTAGTCTCAGTAAAGAGGGATAGAGCTCCATATTGCTAGGTTAAAACAGGAGACAGGCGTAAGATCTAAAAAGAGCTACTTAGCCCATTGCAGTAACCTCTCTCTTTCCCCAGGTGCTGGTGGCTCTGGCATCTGAAGAGCTTGCCAAGGGCTGGACCCAGTGGTGAGTATCCAGGGCATGGTGGTGCCGGGTCTGCAGGGGGAGGTGTCCAACACCTGAGCCCTCTGCCACGCTCTCTATGCTTCCACAGGTACGATCTCACAGAGGATGGGACGCGACCCCAGGTGGTGACGTAGCCACGCTGGATAAGAGATGCCCTCAGTGACCATCCTGCCCACCTCCACTTGGACACATCCTCTTTGCAGACCTACCAATGTTATTTTTATAATTTTGTGTATTTAGTCATATATATATATATATATATATATATATATATATATATATATACCTTAATAATTTTATAAAAACTCTTGGAATTTTAGGCAAAGTCAGCCAATATTACTGTTGTCTCTTTACGTTGAATTTCCTCCAGGCTTTGCCAGCTGCTGTATTGTGCAGTGGGGTGCGGCCAGCTGTGCCCACTGGGAGGCTTATGCCTGGACTCACAGCATTGCTGCCTTGTTTGTACAGTGCTGTGGGCACTGTGCACCACATGTAAATAGACTAATTTTTTATAATCTCTACATGCTAGTTTGGTTTCAGAAGAAAATGGATCAAAGAAATACATATTTTCTTCCAAAATTTACTGAATTCTTGGCAAATACTCATTTTCATCATTGCAGCAAAACATTCTTAGCAACGTATTTTGTGGTGTTTCTTTTTAAAACAAAAAAGTAGAAAGATTAGTAAACAGTAGTATATTCCTGCCTATTAGATGAAGTATTCAAACTATGAACATCCTCATAAATGTAAAGATGTATTATTTGGAACTGAAGAGTTTACAAGGAAATGTGTTATGTATAATTGAGTAATATAAAATGTCCAGGGAATTGTTATGGTTTATAATAACTCCTGTGTATTGATTTGGAATTTCTTGCATAAAAAAAAGTATCTTGAGTTGATTTCAGCTGCTTGTTGGACTAAGGAAGTAGTGAAAGATGCACTGTGATGTTTCCAAGGACAGGGACAGCCCTTCCGCGTTAGCAGGTAAGCAGTTGTCATGGGTGGTCCAGCCTGCTTGCTCCCCAGTGTCTCCCAGCCTTTGACCACCCTTGGGTGCACTGGCCTTGTAGGGTAGTGAGGTCATGATATTGAGGTGAACAGGGGGTCTTGTACTAAAAGCTGGTAGCAGTTCACTTACAGGTCATGTGAGCATTGGCTCCTCGTCTACACATAAAGCCCCACCCTGCCGCTGCAGCAGGCCCGCTGGACCTGGCTGTACTCTGCTTACTGTGGCTCCGGCTGGTCCTCGCAGCATGTTGCATTTCATTTCATGCCATGACTGACCTTATTATCAGGTTACGTTATTATTATGACCTTACTGTCATGTTATATAGTTTTCATTTTGTTGTCTTTTCTTTTTAGATTATTAAGAGCATGTTTTATATATCTGAATGTCCCCAAAACCTCTTATGAGGTGAGGCTATGTCGCGCTATTATAAGCTATGCATGTCTGTAAGCAAAGTATGCACAGAAAGAAGCTTTATTGTGCTTTTTAAGCCGCGGTATGAGATAGGGCTTCCTGAGCCATAAGAACCTGTGTGACACATAAACAATATGGTGAAATGCACCTTTGTAACTGAAGCAAGGGTGAGTAGCTCCTGTACTCATATGCACCAAAGTGCCTGTGGTAAGCACCGAGTGTGATTTCCACATGCTCCTTCCATCAAGCACACTACATCTCATTTATAATTTTGCTGTATGCGTGCACTTATTTATGATGTCTGTAGCTTCGCAGCACATTATACGTACTCACAAGGACCAGTATAATCACACTGTCCCCTTTGCACACACATCTCTGAATCCTCTCTAGAATCATTTCCAGTCAGTGTACAAGATTGTTTTTTCCACAAAAAGTTTATGAATGTGCCATGCACACATGAACATATATGCACATAAAATATTTAGCTATGCCATTTTAGTAGCAGGAGAAATAGTATCTTAAATTTAGGTGTTTATTCATATTAGCTTTATTAATTTCTAAACAAAAAATAGATCTATTGAAGGGTTTCTCTCGAGTCTATAAAAGAAACTCATTGAAAGTTCATCGTGCCAATAGTTTTCCAGTGCCCCACACATCTTGGGTTGGCACCCAGGTACACGGTCTGCTCAGTGCATACTTCGTGCACTGCAGTGCTTTCATAAGTGAATGTAGTTCAGGGTGAGAGCCCACAGGAAGGAGCTGAGCACACTGAGCTAACCTTGGGGCAGGGAGGCCAGCAGATTGTCGCTAAGGTTCCAGGCACCTGCAGTCTGTCAGTCCTCTATAGCCATCTTCACACTCTCATAAAAGAAGAGAAAGGGCTGGTCCTATCTGAATTATTTGGGGAAGACCACATGTTACCTTCAATGTGTGCTCAGCATTCCAGGGGTGTGAGTAGGAAGATGCCTTGTTTTGTTCTCAAAAATGTAACTTTGAATTTTAATGTTTTTTCTAGGAAAAGGGAACTTACATTTGTACTTTGAGCCAAAACAAAGAGAGAAACTTTAGGTAAATTTTAAGTGAAGCTCTGTTAGCTTACACATGCGGGTTTATCCTGTGCCTTACAGTCCAAAGCTGGCATTTGCAGATTTCATACTAAAACAGAAGCAGCCTTGTGACCATCTTTCCTACCACTCCCTGGTATTCTCCGTTCAGAATTCAGTCCTGTCAAGTATGCAGACAGCACAGATGGTGTGCGCTTGGTCCTGTTGCTGTGTGAACTCCAGCACGAGCCACTCACCCACCACCCGGGCAGCAGAGCAGTGTTTTCCCAGAGTGTCCTTTTGCTTAATTCACTTTATGTGGAAGTGCATGTATTTATTCAATAAAAGTTTTGCATTAGTTAACTTGTGATGTGTTTTTTTTGTTTTTGTTTTTTTTTTCTTTTCAAATGAAATTTTCATATGGTACCAAGTACTTGATTGGGAAGATGACCTCGTGTCCTATGTATCTACAGCCTGCGAGTGCTTTTGATCACAGTTGATGTGCTGTCTTTGCCTTTGCTCCCAACTTAGTCTGACTCCCCTGCCAAGCTTAGCGGACTTTGGGTTTTGAAAGCAGCGCTTCTGTAGGGCGATGGTAAGCAAGAAATGAAGCTCTGGATACACGCACATGGTGAACAGAGCATGATCAGCCCTGCAACAGAAGCTGGGGCCTGAAGATAAACCCACAAGGGGAGTGAGTGCTTGGGTATTGCACTGCTGGTGCCACCGTTCTCAAGAGTGGAAACTGCAGACTTACCTTAGCCTGCCAGCTCCTGGAGCTCTCTCTTCACTCATACCTCAAAGCCAGAATTTGTTGGCCTCTATACCTTATTCTTTCTCTTTTTTGTGGTGAAGAGGTTGGAGCCCAGGGCGTGCACATGCTAGGCAAGTGCTCTACTGTGGAGTTACATCCCAACCCTTCTAAAATATTCCATGTGTGTTATTGGCCATTTCTTAAGAATAGTTTATATTGACTTTTCTTCTACCTAGACCACCGCTGGAGTAACTCATTGTTTCCATTCCTTTTTATCCTGGTTCTTCACCCCATTGATAGGCCATAGTCTCAGAAGTTCTCACCTGAGCACACCTTTCTTGGAGGCCCAGGCCTGTATGACACCTGTTTGCTTGAGGGTACTGGTGCCCACATGTTATATGTTATCAGTCAGAGCTGAAAGAAACGGTGATGAGATTGGGTTAATAATAGCCAGAGGACTCCTGAGCCCAACCTCACTCTGAGTGAGTCCGGAACCACCAAGAAACTTCTCACTTTTGTTTTTTTGAGAGCTAAAAACAGGCTAAGGAATGTACATATGTAACTTGGTATAAACAAACTGCTATTTATATCCCCTTCTGGCATTCCCCAAACTGTAAGTTTACATATCACTAGTTGGTAATGTCCCAGGTAAAGGAACAAAGACCAGACAGGGTGCCTCCAGAAATTTGTTGTGCCCTGTATCCCAGCTTGCTGTGTTATATAGGAAGACACTTTTCCTTCGGCTCTGTTCTTTGTTCCAGTAGGCTTCTGGCTCATATTGCTACACCCATAGTCTGCCAGCCGTCCTAAGAGGGCACAGAGCTGGAGACCTGCAGAGCACCTTTCATTGTAAAATGCTGCACTGTCCTACGGACTTTCAAATGGAAGAACAAGTATCACAGATATAGTTGAGTTGGGGCATCTTTAACTGCCAAGAAAGTGAAGGATCCTAAGTGACGATGTTTCTAAGGCTTTGCTTCCAACAAAAAACCGAGAAAGCCCAACCAACCTATCTGCTGGCAAAAATTAAGAAAAAACGGTGACAGTGCAGAGTGATTTGGGGCAGAGGGACTCCCTGTGATTGGCCTTCTTCTCACCCTCCTCCCTTCCCTCCCTTTACCTGGCAACTTCTCCCCCTCCCCCCCTCCCCCTCTCCTTCCCGCCAGTTTTGCCTCCTCCATCCCTCCTGCCAACAGCTCCTGTCCTTCCTCCTGACAGCTTCTGGGTCCCACCCTCCTGCCCTGACAGCTCGTTCCTCCTCCACTCCCTGGATAGTTTCTCCCCCTCCTCTCCCCCCTGCCAAAAGCTTCTCTCTCCTCCCTACCTCCCTTCCCTGACAGCTCCTCCTTCCTCCATTCCCTCCTCCCTCGATAGCTTCTCCCCCTCCCTCCCAGCCCCCGAGGACAGCTCCTCCGCGCCACCTCAGCATCCCATTTCCGCCTTTTCTCCCTGCTCCGCTCCCGCCCCTCCTGCTCCTCAGTTCCCCCTCCTTTCTTTCCTTTCCGCCTCTCGCTCCTCCCTTTTCCTCCTCGCCCTTGTTTTCTCCCACTGCCTTGACCTCGCCTCTGTCCGAGAAGGCGGGGCACGCAGGAGCGTTAAGTAACCCCGCAAGCCTGGGGCCACGCCCAGGGGCGGGGCTCGGGGCGCGACGCAGCGCGGCGTGGCGCCCGCGGGGGAGCAGCGCCAGATCTCGCGAGGGCTTCCGTGGTGACGCCTGGGAGGGCGGGCTCGGTGTGGGCGCGGGCGGGCGTGTTTAAATCTGGTCCGAGCGCGGGAAACGGTGGGCTCCGGAGGAGGTGAGCGCGCAGAGCCGGCCTGGTGGGTTCCGTGTGGGATCTGACGCGGCGGGGAGGCGGACGAGACGCGCCCTGGTAGCGGGGCTCCCGGGCCCCTCCTTTGGGGTCTCCCTCGACCCAAGCTGTCCTGACCGGACGCGTCGCAACGGGTGGGCTGCAAATGCGAGAGGCTTGATCCAGTGCCCGGCAAGGACCCCGAGGTCACATTGCCCGGAGCCCGGGCGGGAACCCAGAACTGCCACGGACCGGAGCCCAGGCCGGAGCTGGGAACCGACCTGCCTCTGGGTTGTCCGCGCGGATGGTCCAGCCGTGGGGACGCTCGGGGCATGAGGTGACAGGGGTCTCCTCGCCCTGCGTGAGGCGCACGGCCCCAGGTGGATGGACGGCAGCTGGGTGAGGTGCCCGGAGTGGAGGAGCAGCCTGGCTGGAAGGGCGAGGGCCTTGCGCTGTTGAGAGAGACGGGCAGTGCTGCCGCCTCGAGATGGCTGTGGTCACTGGGTGGTCGCTGATAGAAGAGAAATGAGAAGTACTACAGGAGTTTGTGAATCTAACAGAAGCAGTTATGTGTTTAGTTGAAATGCCGAGAAAGTGCTTGGGCACAGCAAGAAAGACAACCGGAGCCAGGGAAGGGAGCAGGCCCTGGCCTGCCGGCTTCCCTGCGATTGGTGGGCTTGCTGCACCCTGTCGAACTGACCTTACTTTTCTAAGGCCAGAAACTGATAAGCCGCAGCTGCAGTTACTGGGCACTTGCTGCCTGTTCTCACCTCCCTCTTGGAGGGCAGAAAGTTACAGCTCCGGCTTCTTGATGAGGGAGTCATCCGTTTATTTTCTACTTTCTTTTGGTTGAATTTGGACATTAAAATCTAAGGCAGTATCTTTACGATGACTCTTGATCTCTGAGAGATTATTGTCATAATTCTCCATAAAGCTCTATTTATAATAAGGCAAGATTTTACTTATTTTCACCGTGAGAAAGTGCTATTACAAATCTGTTCCCAATCTGTTCCCTCATTTACTATTGCTTTGTGTTTGGATTGATGGCAGCTGAGGGAGGCAGGCCTAGCATCAGGTGGTGTAAGTGTGAAGCAGTATTTCCTGGGGGAACTCTGGCTGGAAGGAGGGTGTACACAGTCCCAGAGCTCTTTAGTCTACAGGGGTGGGAAGGGACTGAAGTTGATGACTTTCTGTGCAAGCTAACAAGCTCCCTGGTGAACTCAGGGCCTCTGTGGGTCCTTACATTGAATAACAGGTTCTTAGGTTGAATAACAAGAGAACAGTAAGCTGAGATTTAGGAGGGAAAACTGTAGGAGGGAGAGTTTTAGATTCAGCAGCTAGGATGGGGGTCAGCCTGTTTTCCTGTGGAATTAACTCAGGTCTGCCATCATCTAGCTGAGGTATTGCAGAAGGACAGGTGAGCTTCCTGAGACCATTTGGACTTTTCTTCTGTAGTTGGTAACTTTATTAACAGTCAATTATGTTGTATAATGGTATGTTGGTAATATCCTCAGCAATGAAATATTTTTGCATTTAATTTAATTTATTCATTTTTTTTCTACGGCACTTGACTCAGGACCTTGTGCTTGCCAGGCAGGCTATATCCCCGGTCCATGAAATTATTTTTTAGGTTATTATAATTTATCATGTATTGGATTATTGTTAGAAACACATCACTGTAGGTGATACAGGATTTTTTCAATTCTTTGCTATTTTACCAAACTAAATCTGTAGAAAAAATACATTTCAAGTATAAGTTCTTGTATGGTTGTGTTTCTCTACTAGGTTTACAAGACAGATGCCGTTTAAACAGTTTCGTCATGGAAAAACGGGAGACATTTGTACAGGCGGTATCAAAGGAGCTGGTGGAAGAGTTTTTGCACTTTGTTCAACTTGATGTAAGTCTGTTTCACTTGATGGTTAATATAAAATCATGTTATAAAATCATTATACCACAGATGAAATGCAGTTATTTGCTGAACCATAGAGACCAATGTTTTTAAAACAGGACAACAAAACGTCTGTATTCCTATTAGACCTGCAGGAGGGCTGAGCTAAGACATGGAAAGTAAACAAGTGAATCAGTCAGGACCAAGTAGTCAAGGGAATCTCGAGCAGGAGAAGGTAGGTTGTTGGAACCTGAAGAGGTTCTGTACAGCCTGAGTGTGGACGAAGTGAAGAGGGAGGCCCTCCTTATCTTTTTAAGGAATGAAGACCAGTATAAATGGAGCACAAGCCTCTGTGGAGTAGTCGCTGAGGGTGAGCTCTTCATAGGTGGCTGGGTGTGGGGTGGAGCAGATGGTCTTGGGAACAGAGATGGTGGCACTTCCATTGGTGATACAGGGGACTAGCTGGGGCTGCTGGATGGTTGCCAGTGGACCACACCCGAGGCTGTGGCCGGTAAACAGGAACAAGTGTCTTTGATGCACAGGGAATGAGTCTAGACTGGAGATGGTGCTATGTAAATAGAAGTGAGAATGTGTTTGTGTGGTGTAGCTGTCTTCCTGTGCAAGAGGAAGAGAATGAGAGAGTACAGAAGAAAAAGAAAACTGAAGCTGAGGGAAACATGAGGGTGCTAGAGTCTATGGGGAGCAGTTTTGGTGGCAATGAGTGGGGTTTGCACAGTTTGTGGCCTAGGAATGGAGGGGTGAACTGCCAGGAGCCCAGTGCATTTGGGGTGCCCCTGGTGAAATTTGCCTTTTATTCACCTTGTTCTCTAATGAGTTCATAGCATTGGAACCAAGTGTTCCCAAACAAATGTTCCAAGATCAGAACCAGCTCTGCTGTATACCTGGTCCCCTGTGAAGAGTAGTGACAGGAAGTCACAGTGCAGGAAGGCTCGGTCCTGTGATGAGCATTTCGTGTGCCTTCGGGTGCAGCTGCCACCTGCAGAATGGGAGTAGAGCGCATACACAGTGCAGTCCGCCTCCCAGTGTGCAGAGAGAGAAACATAGAGAGTTGTGTGAATACTGAGGAATGCTGACTGTGTCAGTGGACAGCCCCAAGGGGTGGGGTTTGCACAGAAGTCTGTTGAATTGTGCAGAGATTAGAGTGGGAAGGCGGGGTGCTGAGGTAACACCAGGAAGGAAGAGGCTGAACAGACATGGCCAGGTATGCCCTCAGGACCTCACAGGCCCTGAGAGCTACACTCCCTGGAGCCCCACCTGGTGAGAGGCAAGCTGAGAGGGACTATCAGGTGTGGAGTAGGGACAGTGAAGGGAGGAAAAGAAGTGGCTTCTGGCTGTCATGGCGTAGGCAAGAGTAGTCAGGGCAGCTGTGAGGCAGGATCTGATTTCCATCAGTAAGAGAGTGAAAATGGCAGCAGAAACAGTACAGGGCCTTGGATCTCCAGCAGGGCTGGACAGGTAGGGCTCTGCACAGGCCCACCCTTGGCAGGTAGCACGGGACAAAGAGCGAGCCCTGTGCTGGACATTGAAGCACTCAGTGCAGTGGCTCTCATTTCTCCCCCTCTCCTTCTTCTCTTCTGTTCTCCTATTGGAATAATTGCAAAAATGTTCTTCCATTAGGACACTAAGATCCCCAAAACCTAGGAGTCTACATGTGCAGATAACCTGTAATGCAGATTCCCATTTCTGCATGATCCAGTAGCATCCTTTCCATCAGTGCTTTTTCCTGACCTAGGATGCACCTAGTGTCACATGTTCCTTAGTGCTAATTGAGGAGGGCTTCTTTTGGTCCTTTTTGTGACACCTGTGGTTCAAGAGTCCTGGTGGCCCTTGTGTGGCTCCTCCATTTACATCTGTTTAGTGATCTGATTAGACCCATGGCCTGTGCTTTGGTGAGAGCACTGTGTTAGGGCTGCAAGTGTGGCTCTGTTGAAGGGGAGCAAGTATTGGGGCCTGGGTAGAGATGTCCCCTGGCTCCAGTGGGAGCCCTCTATTCCTTCTGGAATCATAAGCTGTCTGCAGGGACATCTGTTGGCACTGTACATGCCCTGCTTCTCGGCAGAATTCCACCTGCTTACTTGAACATCTGTTGATAATTCTTGCCCTAGTGCAGTATTACTGTGATGGCTGTAAAACTGTGGTATTTAATGCCACACTCCTTCTCTATTTACTCATTGCATTCTACAGCATGCCGGTGGTGTTAATGATTTTTTTTTTCCATGAATTAAGTGTTGTCTTTAATTGAAAAGCTACCAAACTGTCTAGTTACATTTCTCTCCCAAACCGCAAACTCAGTAGTTACTGAATCTCTTAGGCAACATACTCAAAGCTGAGATTAAAAATTCAAAAACAAATCAAGTCCTCAGGTCCAACTAAGGAAGTCCTGCTACATACAGACTAATCTATATCAGTGATACTGCTTGACTCTAGGAGGCTAGAAGATATTCTAAATAACCCCACTTGGCCATCAATGTATTGTCTTTTTTTTTTTTTTTTTTCCTGGGACTGGGGTTTGAACTCACGACCTCACACTTGCCTGGCAGGCACTTGTGCCATGGAGCTATCTCCCCAGCCCCAGTAACCCCACTTGGAACAGTAACTTCAAGTAGCCTTTTTTCAGTTTCCAACTTCTGAATAAAGATAGCATTTTGTTAATTCTGTTGCAGAAAGATTTTGCAAGTTGTTTTATTTACAGTGCCAACTTTGAAAAGCTCACTAAAGTTAGCTGGACAATAACCTATGCAGAAATCACTTTACAAAAAGGGAAAGCTCAAAATGTCCACTTTCTACGAAGCCCACAGTTCAGTTTTAATCAGTAAAGAAAACCAGCAACTTTTGCTCAGACTAGAATACAGCCATTGGTTTGGAATCTGTAACTCAAACTACACATGCAATGAGGATAATATTATACTAATACAATTGTTTTGCTGCTGCATTTGTCTATTGTTTGTCTAATATTAACAATTATAAACAGCAGTGCAGCTAGTATTTGGAACAGTCCTTATAGTGTTACAGTGTCAGGCACCACATTTCTCTTGACACCATTGGCTCTCCTTGTGTACCTGGGCTTCCTCCTCTTCGTTTTTTATATTAAAAGTCTTACAAATCTCCTCAGGAGTTTTCCCCTTGATCATATTGGTAAGTCTTGCATGTAACATCAAGCAAACCTTTGATGTCTAGGTAGTTTGCTGCTAGAATAAGTTCAAAGAGGGTTCTTTGGTCAACTTTCAGGAATTCTGGGTCCCAAACAGGGATGTCATCTGGTTTTCTTGTTCTCATCGTCCTCAGGAGGATGAGGGTCCTCCTTGTGGTGGGTACACCACTGAATGACCTTTTTAAATATTGCTGCATTAACATTTGGTAGAGAAACTGGGTCATCATCTACTTCATCATCCATTCCCAAATCTTCCAACATGGTCTTTTTTTTTTTTTTTTTTTTTAGAAATTCAACTATTGTTTTCTTTTTTTTTTTTTTTTTTAAGAACTTTTTTTTTTTCTTGTTTCAGAACTTTTGTTTGTTTATTTTTATGGCTGGCTCAGCCTGCCCTCAGGACAGGGCTGGCACAACATGATGTGCTGGTGATAAAACCGCATTCCCTGCAGCCACCTAAGCTTTCCTAAGCAGGCACTTTAGACCACTGAGCCATCCTGCCAGGCCCCCCAACATGGTCTTGATTGTCACGGACTGTTTGGTAATTTTAACATCAACTTCAAATATTTCTCCGTCAGAACTCTGCAACTTAATTGAAGGCATGGCGTTTTTTCTCTAAAAGACTTCAGGCCCAAGGCAGGTGAGAACACAAAGATGTTCTCACCTACTGCAGAAAGGTGGCGGTGGAGGAAGCCACTAAACGATTTTTTTGTTTTGTTTGTTTTGTTTGTTTGTTTGTTTTGTTGTTTTGTTTTTTTGGGGGGGGGATCGGGGA
The DNA here is from genome assembly GCA_004027025.1 of Myocastor coypus. NCBI lineage: Eukaryota > Metazoa > Chordata > Mammalia > Rodentia > Myocastoridae > Myocastor > Myocastor coypus. The sequence goes on along the minus strand of PVJA010001628.1, from coordinate 94,374 downwards.
TTGAACTCAGACTCTTGCACTTGCCAGGCAAGCGCTTATCCTACTGAGCTATTTCCCCAGCCTCTAATGATTTTTTTTAATCATTAATTTATTACGGATAGGACCTCACTGATTCGTATTTTATTCTGTAAGTTCATTCCTTTACTGTCACCACAATGGTGGGTGCTCAGGTTGTCCCAGTGTGCCTACAGAAAGTCTCTTTAGCTGGACTTTAAAGAGACTATACCCTTTGACAATGACCTATAATTGTTCTTTCAAAGAGCATGTGGTGGTCTTTCTCCAGTGGGTCCAGGGAACAGCTGGGGCTATTTGAAAAGCTCCCTAGACTAAAGGTGAGGCAGCTGTCTAGGGAGAAGCAGAAGGGAAGCTGAGAGACTATGTGGAGTCATACTACAGAAGTGCCCACAGGTTTGCCCATGTTATTTTTGTTATTGCTATCGCTATTTGACTCACAAACTTTTATAACCTAATTATAGACCTGGAAAAAGTGAATATTTGAGTTGGTTTTAGGGTTTTTCTAAGTGGGTAAAATCTTAAACTTACTTTCTGTATGACAGTATTTGAAGTCTGCAGCCAAACTCTTGAACTTACAACTAAAACTTCATTTTTTTCAATATCACTCTGTAAAGGATGCAACCAATTTTTTAAATTTATTTTTTAGAAAGATGCCTCTGATCCTTTTAGCCTAAATGAGTTATTAGATGAATTGTCAAGAAAACAAAAAGAAGAACTATGGCGAAGACTGAAGAATTTATTAACAGAAGTGCTGCTAGAAAGCCCAGTGGATGAATGGCAGATAGTGAAAGTCCAGGATGAAGATAATAAGGAAATAGATCAAAGTCCAAAAATGGTATTTGTCTCTGTCTGTGTTTTTCTTTTCTTTTCTTTTCTTTTTTTTTTTAACAGGACTGGGGTTCAAACTCACGACCTTGCACTTGCCAAGCAGGCACTTGTCCCACAGATCTATCTCCCAGCCCCAGTATTTGTCTTTCAGAAATAAAAAATTTGCCCATTTTCTATGTTAAAAATGCTCTCTCTCTTCCTCTCTGTCGCTCTCGCTGTCTCATTTTTCATGGTTTGGGGGCCTAGCACTTGTCCCACAGATCTATCTCCCAGCCCCAGTATTTGTCTTTCAGAAATAAAAAATTTGCCCATTTTCTATGTTAAAAATGCTCTCTCTCTTCCTCTCTGTCGCTCTCGCTGTCTCATTTTTCATGGTTTGGGGGTAGGGTCTCATTAAGTAGTTGGACTTGAACTCACATATATAGCCCAGGCTGGCCTTGAACTCACAAGAAGCCTCCTGCCTCAGTCTCCTGAGTGCTGAGATTATAGGCTATAGGTATGTGCTACCATACCCAGCAAAAAAGTTGTTTGTTATTTATAGTTGGGTTTTACATGAGAAATTTTGAGGTTATAAGCAGATAATTCTAGATGTTCTGTTTATTGCAGTTTTTTGCACTTTCCAGCCTGAGCGTTATTAATCTAGTATCTGCTGCTGCTGTTCTTTTAGCACAGCTGAACTTTATTCAACTTTAATTTACTCTTAAATAAGCTAGATGTGGTTTCAATTTAGAAATTTAGTAACTTCAATTTCTTTTAAAAATTGAGTTTTAAATTGGATTTTAATTCACTCATGCTTTTTCTTTCATTCATAGAAAAAAAATATAGAAATAATCCATGCAATTACATCTGTGATTCTGGCTTCTATCTCGGTGATAAATGAAAATGAGAACTACGGGGCCCTGTTAGAGTGTGCTGTAATACTGAATGGTGAGTTTCTGCCTTGGCCAGCCACAGGTAGCATCAAGGTGCTGAAAATGAGGCCCTGCTGTCAGAGCGAGGCCAAGGGTAGGTGCAGAGTTGGGGTGAGCGCGGCTCTGCTCTGAGGCTCTGCAACTCCAGCTGCAGACGAGCCAGGGTGGGGGCTCCAGTGCATTCCAGCTCCACCTATTTCAGTGGGGACATGCGCAATTCTGAGCCCTGACTGTTGTGTTTCTAGGTTCTTCATGTACAGGACATTGACCCAGAGTTGGCCTCAAGGATAGTATCTGGTTGTCAGTTTCCCAGTGTGTATTATACCTTACAGTGCCAGTTTAACTGACAGTTTGTGGCATTAGTTTTGATACTTAGGAACATGATATAAGGAGTAATTAGTGATTCCCATGGTGCTTGTCAGGTTTGGGTTTTTGGTCTTGCTGCATAGTCCAGATTTGCCTTGAGCCTACTGTGGAGCCTAAGTTGGCCTAGCACTTGCAGTGGTCCTCTAGGCCAGCATCCCAAGTGTTAGGATTTTGTGGGTAGCTATGCCACCATGCTTGGCTTTGTTAGGCTTTTAAGTGGGGAGTAGGGGGATAGTTAAGAGATGTAACAGTCTGAATTAATGAAAGATATGATTATAAAAAATACATGAAATTATTTTATAGATGTAAAATAAATTTTATTTTAAAGAATGATTTTTAAGAAATTTCTTCAAGTACCATTAGCCATCTTGGCACAGATTTTTCTCATTGAGCTTTTCTTCTGACAGTGAGGAGTGTGCAGGGCCTTTGCACTGGGCCAAATCACCAAATACTTAATTTTAATTTTTTTATTTTTTAAGAATTTTTGTCTCTCTTTGTCTCATTACATAGTACAGGCTGACCTTAAACTCACAGTGAGCCTCCTGCCCACGTTTCCCCCCCACCCCCAAGTGCTGGCATTACAGGTGTGCACTACCACACCCAGTTTTAACTTTTTAGTGAGACTAGGTCTCACTAGTTGCCCAGGTTGAGCTTGAAGTGGTGATCTTCCTCAACCTGCCACAGTTCTGGGATTATATGTATATGTAGCCATGCTGATATCTCTATAAACTTTTTGTTCTTGGCATCAGATTTATGTATCTTCACTGTGTTATTTTAGTCTGAATTTTTGAAACATAATCTCTTACTAAAAAGTCCCATCTCAGCCAGGTGTGGTGATGCAGCCTGTAATCCTAGCACTTGGGAGGCTGAGACAGGAGGATCAGTGTGAGCTCAAGGCCAGCCTGAATTGCATAGGGAGACCCTGTCTGAGACAAAAAAAAAAAAAAAAAAAAAGTCCCTTCTCTATCCCCCCCGAAACCCCCCATAGTGACAGTCAAACTCAGGACCTCACACTTATCAGGCAGGTGCTGTGCCACTGAGCTATGTCCCTGGCCCCTGAAATGTTTCTCTTAGTCAAGATAAAAATATTTCCCAAGTATGGGGCCTGGCGGGATGGCTCAGTGGTCTAAGGCGCCTGCTTGGGAAAGCTTGGGCAGCTTCAGGGACCGCGGTTCGATCCCCGGCACCACATGCTGCGCCAGCCCTGCCCTCAGGGCAGGCTGAGCCGGCCATAAAAAAATGAGTGAATAAACAAATAAAGGTTCTGAAACAAGAAAAAAAAAAAATTTAAAAAAAAAAAAAAAATATTTCCCAAGTACTTTGTGAATTTTGTGACCAGTTTTCTTTCCACATCTCCAGATACCTGTTTGATGAGATGATTAGAGCTAATGTGGTTGTTGTTACCTTCCCAGTCAGTTAGGGATTCTGTGTTTATATGACATTAAGATATTTGTGGATAATTGTGAGTAAATTATTTGTTGAGCTTTCTAGTTTATGTAACTTTGCAGTTTTATTTTTTTTAAGACAGAGTGGCACTAAATTGCTTATATGTGACTTTACTTGTGCTTCCACCTCAGTTTCCTTCTGATGCTGGGATCACAGGCTTGCACAACTAGAGTTTTATTTTGTTTGTTTTTGTGGTGTGGGGGCTCAGACCCAGGGTCTTGTGCATGTAAAGCAAGAGCTCTACCACTGAGCCATCCCCAGCCAAGCATGTACAACTGTGTGTAGCTGAACTCTGAGTTTTGTATTCAGTACGAGTTTTGCTATATTTCACCTCTGAGCCAAATTAAAATCTAGCACTCTGAGGGAGAATTGTAGTGAACTCTGGTTCAGTGCACCTGACTTGGTTCTCTGTTAACTTGGTGGCAGTGGGTATAAAGATTTGAGCAGTATACTCCCTACGCTCTTCCTATACTGGTATTCAGCCAGTTTATTTTATTAAATATTGTGTTGTCCGTCTACACACACTAGCCCGACTGTTGTCTGTTTGCCATGCCCTGCAGTTGTGGTGCTCTGTGCTGTGGGATTTCATGAATCCTGTGCTCTGCTGCAGGCATTTTGTACGCATTGCCGGAGTCTGAGCAGAGGTTGCGGAGCTCCATACAGGCCCTGTGTGTCAGGTGGTGGGAGAAGGGCCTGCCCGCCAAGGAAGACATGGGGAAGACAGCTTTTGTCATGCTGCTGAGGAGGAGTCTGGAGACCAAAGCCGTGCGTTCACTTTTTGTACTTAAAACTTTAAATCGTTTGGCTAGGAGGTGCCTGTTTGCTAGCTTCCAAGTGTGGTGCTCTCCACTTTCAGTTGTGGAGAGGTCAGACAGCTGTGGCAACTCCACACTGAGACAGAAAGCCTAGCTTTCCCCTCCTCTGTCGTCCCAGTGGGTCTGGCCTGTCACTTTCCAGTGCAATACCTGCTCCTCCTCCACCTTCTAGCAGCTGAAGCAGAAAGAGAAAGCAGGGGAGCAGGGAGGACCTGCCATTCTCAGGCCCTGAGTGCCACCACTATTTGGTGAAGGAATAGAGAGGGGCAGGGCAAGCTGGGTTCCCTTGTATCTTTGGAGTCCTCTGAGGAGCAAAGTTTCTGCACAGGGCCTGGGCAGGGGGTTGGAGAGAGTGTCAGACTAGAGTCAGGTATACTGAGGGTGGTGATGGGGACCAGATTACATCAAGTGCAGTCCCAAGGAGGTTGTGTCTAGGGCGTGGAGAGAGCTTTGAAGAATTTTCAAACTTTAGTGTTCAGTAGATAGTTAAGAAATCTAGGAGAAGAGTAACTTTTCCTGGTCAAAACAATAATTCATATGTTAATTTTAGAAAGCTGGACATTTGATCTTAGCCAAAAGGGGGAGAAACAATAAAAACTGGACAAATAAAAATAATTAAGGCCATAATTCTGCCACATGAAGTGGTCATTTTATTTATTTATTCATTCATTCATTCATTCATTCATTTGTGTATTTATTATGGCTGACTCAGCCTGCCCTGGGGATGGGGCTGGCGTAGCATGTGGTGTCGGGGATCAAACTATGGTCCCTGAAGTTACCTATGCTTGCCTAAGCAGGTGCTTTAGACTGCTGAACTATCTTGCTGGGCCTATTTTTATTTTTTGAGACAGGATCTCACTATGTAGTTCAAGCTGTCCTTGAGCTTCTTCGTAGCCCAGGTTGGTCTAGAACTCACAATAACCCTTTTGCTTCAGCCTTTTGAGTGCTGGGATTACAGATGTATGCCACCACACCCAGCCGTGATCATTTTTTAGGTCATTATTTCTTCTTGACCTTCCTACTGAGACCTCCACTTCGTAAGGAAGAATATAAACACAGATTGCCGGTGACTTCTTAGAAAGCTGGTTCCATCTCACATTCCTGCTACTTGTGTCCAAGGGCCTCATACCCTCTCTGGAAGCAGCCTCTGTTGGGATGGAGAAGCCCCATCTGGCTGCTCCTAGGCCAGTGCTCTGATTCTTCTTGCTGCAGAGTGACTGAGAAACCTTCATTTATGTCAGAATTATTGTCATGTCATCATTTATCTTTTTAAATTTCACTGTCCCTGCCAATATTATCCCATTTTTAAATCAAGACTCCATCTTCAGTGTTTTCCTCATACTTTAAACCTGTACCATTCAATACAATAACCCTTAGCTACATGCAACTGTTTCATTTAATGTTAAAAAAAATGGAAGCATTTGGATTCTTGGTTGCAGTAGCCACATTTTGGGAGCTCAGGAGCCAGACGAGCCAGACGTGCCTGACGTCTGCTCTGGGAATAGGAAGAGAGCCTTGTCAGAGCAGAGGTTGTATTGAAGAGTGCAGCATTCTGGCAGCTTTTTCCTGTGTCTAAAAAAAAATGCTCTCTAGTGCTACAAGTAGCATTTGCAAATTTTAAATGTTTTCACTTGTCAGTTTTCTACTTTGATGATTCATCTACCATTATTCTAGATATGAAATATATATAATTTGGAATAGGCCTTACTATTCATTAAAAAAAAAATTTAAGTGCTAAGTGTAATGTTCTTTCTTCTGTTATTCCTAGGGTGCAGATGTGTGTCGACTCTGGCGTGTTCATCAGGCTTTATATTGCTTTGATTATGACTCAGAGGAGAGTAGAGAAATTAAAGATATGCTGCTCGAGTGCTTCATAAATGTTAGTTACATCAGGAAAGAAGAGGTAATAGGTTTGTGTTTTTTTATCTATTTATGAGCTTTTTTTTTTTTTTTAAGTCCTGGGAATTGAACCTGGGTACCCTGAGATAGATCCCTAGCACATTTTATTTAGTAAATAGGATCCTCCTGCCTCAACCTCTGTGTAGTTGGGACTTATAAGTCTGTGCTTTCAACATAATGAGCTGTGTCTTAATGCTATTTGCACTGCACTTTGTGTTTTTGTGGAATAGTCAGCGTGGCCATGAGATCCATGTGCTTTTTGCTTGTCATTTCTGTGCGCAGCAGTGTGGAGGCAGACACTGCACAGGTCATTGTTTAAGTGATAGTGAAATCAGAAGTCGCAGGTGTGTTGTATGAGCTCAGTTTTCATCCTTAATCTAGACAGCAGTTGCTCTCCCACAGTGCCCCGTGGGGAGCGATAAAGCAGGTGGCTGACACCAGCCACAGTTGCTGGTGAGTGAGGAGCATGGGGAGGTCACTGCTGTTGTCACCATCATTACCAGAAAGATGACAGACACTGGCTTGTGCCTCCAGCATCTCCAGGTTTCTGAGGAAAGAAGTTGATAATGAGCCAGACAAAAAACCTTTTATGTTGGCTTATATATAGATAGTGATGAGTTGTAGTTGATTATCCAATTTGAGTATTAAAACTTCCTTTTTTTTAATTTTAATTTTTATTACTTTTAATAAGAAGTAACAATATGAGAGTTTCAAAACATGTTAGTAGTACATTCGCAATAGTTGAGACACTTAAAAGTTTCTTTTTAATAAAATTGATGTGCTTAGGTATGGGTACATATGCTTAAAATTCTAGCATTTGAGAGGCTGAGGCAGGAGGATCACTGAGAATTCAAAGCCAGCCTCACATCACATAGTGGGACCCAGTTTTTTTTTTTTAAAGAAGAACAAGAAACAATAGAAAAAAAGGACATGGGCGTGTAACTTATTTTGAAGGCCCTGTGTTAGTCCTCACCACCAAAAAATTTAAAAAAAGTTGATGTGTTCTTTTAAGTTAAGGTGTCTATGGGAATGTGTGGTGCTGTCACTGGGGATTTATGAGTGAAGGCACTGACGCACTCTCCAGAGTGTAAATTCTGTGCTTGCTTCAGCAGCACACATACTAAAATTGGAATGATACAGAGTGTAAATACTGTATTTTTTCTTTCAGATTCATGTGTATAGTGTAGTAGCATGTGCATAAATTACTACATGACATGATTAATGTCACTTGTGAGCTCAATGCTCTATGTATTTGAAAATTTTTGCCTAGCAAACAGCCTGTTAGCAAAATGAGTCTTGGCTTTTTATTTATTTAGTCTAATTGTTTTTTGTTTTTTTGTTTGTTTTTGCCGTACTGGGGATTGAACTCAGGACATTGTACTTGCTCAAGTTATATTTTAGGGGAGGTTTATTTTTTGTTTTTGGTGCCGAACACTGAACCCAGGGCTTCCAGCTTGCTAGGCAAGCATTCTACTGCTGAGCCAAATCCCCAGCCCATCAGTTTTTCAATTTATTAAAGGAAAATGAACCATTAGTTTACTTCTCACTTCTGAACTGTAGATTTCAAACATTCTTTGGTTTTAGATTAGTTGTCCATGACAGAGCCAGCATGAAATGTTTGTGGCTGCATGCTGTGTCTGACTCCTGCAGGGACAGAGATATCCAGTGTAACCACTTGATGGATGGTGAGGACTCTGTGCTGCCAGAAGCAGTTTCTGTAGACAGTACTGCCAGTGTCCTTCCCAAGTTACAACCATGTGTACTTCCTGTTTAGGAATGGGTGGCTTTTTTTTTTTTTTTTAAAGATTTTATTTTATTTTCCTTAAGCCTCATTTATTTGTTTCTGTTATGGCTGGCTCAGCCCGTCCTGGGGTGGGGTGGCACAGCTTGTGGTGCCAGGGATTGAGGAGCAGTCCCAGGGCTTGCCTTAACTCTCCTCATCAGGCGCTTTAGACCACTGAGCCATCTCACTGGCTCAGTAATGGGTAGCTTTGATAGTACAAAGACTTGTTAATGGAAACTTTCTACTTAGGTACAGTTGGGTTTTTTTTGTTTGTTTGTTTTGTTTTGTTTTGTTTTGTTTTTTTGAGGAGTAGTATAGCTTTATTGATAATTAGTCTCCTGTTGAGACAGTACTTAGGTACAGTTTTATTCTGTTTCTTATCTATAGGGAAGAAGATTTCTCAGTTCTCTCTTCAACTGGAATATAAACTTTATTAAAATGATTCATGGAACCATTAAAAACCAGTTCCAGGGACTACAAAAGTAAGTATTTTAAAAGTTCATGCTATCTTACTCTGATTTTGAAAGTGTTTGATCTGACTTTTAGGAGTTATGTTAATTTAGTGAAAACTTTTAATAATTACATCTTATGTTATATACTACTGTAACACTGGGTAGTTTTTTTTTTTTTTTTTTTTTTAATTTTTCTAGATTTTTGAGACAGGGTCTCACTATGTAAGCTGACTTCAAACTTGTGATTCTGAGGATTGGTGAGATAGCTCAGCAGACTAAACACCTACTTAGGCAAGCATAGGGGTCAGACTTTGATCATCAGCACCACATGCCATGCTGGCTCTGCCCTGGGGTGCACTGACTCGGCCACCAAGACCAGGAGTGGTGACACATGCCTAGAATCCCAGCCTTGGGGAGGCTGAAAACAGGAGGATCACTACAAGTGCAAGCTGTATAGTGAGATTCTGCACCAAATACATAAAAAGAAAAAAAAACAAAAAACTTGTGATCTCCTTTCCTCAGCCTCTGAGTGCTGGGATTACCGATGTACACCACCTTGCCTGGCTCTTGTTTTCCTTCTATAAGAAATAATCTTTTAATAGTGACATTTAGATGAAGATTTTAATGTGTGATAGTTACTTAAATAGATTATGTGCTAATTAGACCTTAACCTCACAACCCTGTGTCATTTCGGTAACATTTTGAATGAGCTACATGTCTCAGTTGAGTATGGACCATGTTGTATGATTGTGGAGAAGAGTGCTGCAGTGTAAGAATGGGGTTCACGCCTGCAGTCTCAGTGCTCACAGGGAGGCTGAGGCAGGAGGATTGTTGTGAGTTCTAGACCAGAGAATGCAAGGCCAATCTGAACTACATACTGAGATACTATCTCAAAAAGACCAAAAAAAAAAAGGAATGGGGAGAAGGCAGCATGGAGCCTTCTAGCTCCAGCACTGCCTCCTCTTGCAAGGCAGTCTTTGAGAGTTTTCATTTTTTCCATGTTGGTGCTGTGTTTTACGGGCCAATTTCCGTAACTCTTTTGAGGCGGCTTTGGTTACTGAATTTCCTCATGTGGGGCAGCCCTGTAAGTATTGCATCTCTTGGGTGAGAATCTCCTCCTGGATTCACATTGCTTTCTCATACTTCCTCATTTGCAGACTAATTAGGTTTAATAAGAGATGTCTAACTTTCTGATTGTAGTGTCAAATTTGGTATGTTATGGCTTCCAGGGGGTGAGGAATTAGAGCCAAAATGACTCCAAGCCACACACTTACTTATAGTCAGAGTTTGGATTTTCAGATTTGATCTGGGCTTTGTCTTGGTTTCTTTCAAGGTGGAAAGGTTGTGGGGAAGCCTAGTTCAGGCGGGTTCTGTTTGTCACACAAGTCCCTTTTCCGTCCTGTTCTGGGGAGGCAGCAGCTCTTTAAACCACAAGCAAGGCCTTACCTTACCTGAGCCTCCCCCGCAGCACAGGAAAGTCACTGACACCATATGTGCTAATGGACTTGCATTAACATTTTTTTTTTTAACAGATCATTGATGGTACACATTGCAGAAGTTTATTTCAGAGCTTGGAAAAAAGCTTCAGGGAAAATATTAGAGGTATTTCAATTTTGTTAAATGTTTATTATATTCTAGTTACTAAGTAAGTAGTCAAGGGATGTCTGCTTAAAACCCCTCTTCATTGCTGCTTATGAAAAGGAGGTAGAGTGATGCCTGGGTGTGAAAGGTGTGGGAGTCTGCATTCTTTCCCTGGGTCTTGCTCCCCGTGCTCTGGGATTTTCAGCAGCCGGAATGCTTTAGGGATTTTGCCCCAGTTTTGGTTGCTCTGGGTCTGTGTAGCCATACAGAGTTATTGGATGCTCAGAAGACAGCCATTCTGAGCTGAGATGTGCTGTAAGTGGAAGATATATGTCAGAATTCAAAGACTTTGTATAAAGAATATCTTGGGTCAGAGATATAGCTCTGTGGCACAAGCACTGCCTGGCAAGTACAAAGTCCTGAGTTTGATTCCTGATACCAAAAAAAAGGTTTCTTTTTTTTTCAGTACTGGGGATTGAACTCAGGACCCTGTGCTCTCTACGCAGGTGCTTAGTCTGCTGTGCTATCTCCCTAGCCACTGCAAAAAAAGTATTTCTTACTAGTACTTTCTATAAATATCAGTTATATATTGAAATGATAGTAATTTTGATGTAAAAAGTACATTATTAAATATAATGTAATATACATAGAACTATTAAAGTGCATATAAATGTATATATGTGAAAATATATATAGTATAGACAAATATTAAGATATTGGAGCAGGGGAGATAGTTCTGTGGCACAAGTGCCTGCCTGGCAAGTGCAAGGTTGTGAGTTTGAACCCCGGTCCCACAAAAAAAAAAAAAAAAAAAAATTAAAATACTAATAAAATGCATTATTTTTATAATAACAAAATATATTATTAAATCATTTTACCTTTTTAATGTGACTACTAGAAAGTACAAAGCTGTGGTGCAGCCTGTTGCCCTTCTAGACAGGGCTGTTCAGCACTCTGTTCAGCGTCTTGCAGTGAGATTGTTTTGAGAACATAGAGACTGCCTTTCGCATATGGCTGGGTGGCCTTTAGCAAGTGTAATAATTATGACATGAAGATACGGCGATATAATTTGGGATCCCAGTTAAGCAGTCAGAAACTCATTTGGACAAAAATCAAGTATTGGACGCCGTTCAGGGTGATCAAATGTGAAAGGAAAATGTTTACTACGAGAGAGGGGGCGTACTCAGAGCGGCCTGTGCTTGATGCCACTGCCGCTGTCTGGGAGCTGACTGTGGTTTCTTGGGTTGGGGCGGGGGCTGGGCAGGGCCACTTCTGCAGTTTGTTTTTGTCCACATGATGCTTGCTTTCCACTGCCAGGGCTAACCCCAGATTTCAAATTGTCTGTTACATTCTCCTCTGGAAGTGTTTCTTTTTTTTATGGCTGGCTTAACCCCGGAAACTGCGGGTGCCTAAGCTTTCCTAAGCAGGTGCTTTAGACGCTGAACCACCTCGCTAGCCCTGGATAGTGTTTTGTTTTTTTCTTGTTTCAGAACCTTTGTTTGTTTATTCACTCATTTTTATGGCCGGTCCCTGAAGCCGCCCAAGCTTTCTCAAGCAGGCGCTTTAGACCACTGAGCTATCCCACCAGGCCCAGCACTGGATAGTGTTTTTAGTAGTTTTAGATAGAATGCGTAATTTCTTGAGCAAAGTAGCAAAGCCAGGACATGATACATTTGTTTTATTACTATACAAAATCTGTTCTTAGGAAGAACATTTGTTCTTGGAGTGTCTCCCTTTTCTCTAGTAGTATTTCAAAAACTAGGAGTCCATGATTAATACCTTATTCTTGACTGGACCTGTATAAAATTAGCAGCCTCAGCCTCATTCCTTCACCTTCATTCCCTCAAGTTTTCAGAGCAAATTCCAGACATGGGGTTTCATTTATGCCTAGTTCATTGTGTATTTCTAGAAATGAGGTTATACAGTACCATTATCCTACCTCTAAAAGTTAGCAATAAATCTATGGTATTTTAGAAATAATCAGACCATATTTAAACCTTTTAGGGCCAGGTGTGGTGGTGCATGCCTGTTATTCCAGCACTTAGGAGGCTGAGGCAGGAGGATTGCTGTGAGGTTGAGGCCAGCCTAGGTTATTTAAGTGGATTCAAGGTTACCCTGCATGATATTGTGAGACCTGAAAAACAACAACAAAAATATTTAAGCCCTTTACTTTCTAACCATATCTTTCTCAGTCTTTGAATCAGGATCCAAAAAGTTGTGCCCATGGTATTTGCTGCTTAGCCACTTACTTAGACATTCCTCCCTTGCTTCCTTTATGGCTCTGTGCCTTAGTGTGTGGGAATGGCCATCCGCTGGCAGTGAGTTTGGGTCTGGCTCTTGTGGCACCAGTAGTGTGCAGGTGATGTGATCTGTCTCACCCCATCACATGGCTGGCAGGATACTATTTACATTTAGGGATGCTGAAGGGAGTGTCTTCAGCACTATTTGAGAAGAGGCTGTGCTGATAGCAAGGCCATCCTGTGTCCTTCCTGAAGGTGCAGGCCTTGGGGTGTTGTGGATGGGGCTATGGTAGGTTTTGGCTGCTTTCACAAGCTTGGCCTCCGCTGGGAGCTTCAATACGGGGGCCTGTGCAGCCTGCACACATCTCCATCTTGCTGGAGCACTTCTCGCTGGCAGCCATGAGAACTCTTTATATCAGTTACCAAGAGTTCCCACCTCTGTGGAGGGGGAGTTCCTTCTTAGTTCTGGGCAGGCTTTTGGAACACATCCAGGTAGGTCTTCCCGGCTTAGAGGCTCCCCTAGGGGCACCCCCCCTTACCTGCAGTCTACACTCTCCTGTGAACTAACCTCCCAGGCTAGGTTTGCTAACACTCCTCAGTATGTGTGGAGGGAGAGGATTGTGAGAGTGTGGAGAAAGCTTCCAAAAGCTCAAGAAAGAATGGGTATAGGGCTTTTAGAAGCTCAGGTCCTACTCCATGCTGCAGTACCACCCTTCTACCTGTGGGACACAGGCACCAAGTGCTGCGTTGCATGTGTGTTTCAGACTATTGAAAATGACTGCATCCAGGATTTGATGTTCCACGGTATCCACCTTCCTAGGAAGTCTCCAGTGTACGCCAAAGTACGGGAGGTGAGTGGGCATTTGCGATCACACCTCTGTGAACATGTTAAGATTGTGTCTTATCCTTTGTGTTTTTATATCATTTTGGTTAAGTTTAAAGATTAAGTTACGCTTGCATACTGTCATTTAGAAGAGTTTCCCAGAATCTTGTTATTTGGCATCTGGCAGTGTTATGCTTGCCATTAACATACTAATGAGGAAAGCAAGGTGTGCTGTTTTGAAGACAGAACTGTGCTATACAGGAATGACTTCTGAGGCATATGAGTTGTATCTCAACAAAGCCATTTAAACCATCTTTCCATGAAGTGAGTATGCATTGATGCTAACATTCCTAATATGCACACAAGAAAGCTGCAGATCAAAGCCTTTTATCACCATCAACAAAACTAAAACAAAGAATTAACCTAAAAACAAAAAATCGTCATCCTGTAGTTTTTTTAGGGGTGTGGTGAAACTCACTTCAAGCGTACAGTACTAAGAGCATGCTTAATGTTTTGTTTTCCATTTTTACTAATGCATTTTAACTTCTAGTGAAGTTAATTACAGAGATAAGGCAAAGGTGACCTGCTTGGATCATAAGTCTGTGCAGATAAGGTATGACTAGAAAGGAATGGAACCTTGGGATGATACATCTCCTGATGATTCTTTAATTTTGGAAAGAATTTTGTACCTAAATGATCATAAGTGCTGACCGTTTTTATCAGGGAGTCGTGTTCAGAGCCACTGTATGTCACTAGTCATTGGCAGCAGGTGTTGTGGGCACTTTTGGAACTTAGAAGAACCGCTCACTTCCTTTGTAACCTGAAGGTCAGAGGTTAAACATCATTTTTATTGAGATTATGTAGCTATTGAGACTATGTAGCTGGTAGAACCTTTTTTTTTGAGACAAAGTTTCACTATGTAGTTCAGGCTGGTCTTGAACTCACTGTGTAGCCCAAGTTGGCCTCAAACTCAGATGATCCTTCTGCCTTACCTCCTGAGGGCTGGGATTACAGGTGTATGCCACCACACCTGGCTAAATTATGTAAATTTTTCCTTCTATTAATTACTTCATTGACTTCTGAGTCAGGATTTTGCTGTGCTGTCCAGGTCAGCTCAGACAGTCCTGCTGCCTCACTCTCCTCAATAGCTGTGTCGTGATGCCTCTCTTGGATAGTAGAAATTAGAACTGAAGCAGTGCTCTGAGAGCAGACCTCTGGTGCTCACTTCTGCCTCATGCCTCGCTGTGCCCAGTGCCGCCTTGCTGCTCACTAAGGAGTGTGGTTGTAGAGTGCAGAGAACAGCCCCTCTCGTTGCTGGTCTTTCAGATAATACTTTTCAAAAGTAATAACAGTGCCTTTTTATTTTGTGTTCCTTTTTTAAAAATCTTAGGTGCTGAGTTATTTTCATCATCAAAGGAATGTTCGACAGGGAGTGGAGGAGATGCTGTACAGACTGTATAAGCCCATCCTTTGGAGAGGACTAAAGGTATGTACACTGCTGGTAGTCTCCTCTGTAGACCGTCTGTGCTGTGAATCTGGTGCTGGCCAGAAAGGGGAGGGAGAGGTGTGTGTGTATATGTACAGAGTCCCCACAATAAATATATTCATTGTGTACTGCTTATGTTTTCTAAAAATTAAAAGTAAATAAGGTGTCCACATTCAGGTGTGCTAAATGCACTCTGGATTGACCATTGCTACTTCACAGTATAATGAGCCAGTAAGAACAGGACTGGTGACTGAGTGCTTTGTGGAATTACATAGAGGAAAACATTTTCTTTCTTTTTGAAATAGGGTCACATCTTTTTTGTTTTTGTTTTGCCCTGCCTGGCCTTGAACTCCTGGGTTCAGCCTCCTGAGTACCTGGAGCTACTAGTGGTCAACACTACATCTAGCTCACAACATGCCTTTTTTTTTTTTTTCATTAAAAGCACTTCTTGGATTTGCCTAAGTGGACAAGTAGACCAGCTGAGCACTAAATAAGGTGCTATTTTGAAGCTGCCAATAGGAAGGGGGTGGGTGTGTACAAGTGCCTGTAAGGCTAGTTTGGCTGCATAGCCATTCTCATGGCCATCATCTGGTCCTACAGCCAGTGACTGGAGGCCAGCCATTCCTGGGGAGTGTTCTGGTAAACACTGAAGTCTCCTCTTCAAAGCCATCTCATAATGGTGTGAAGGGTACACCGAAGTAAAGAAACTGATCTTTTAACATCTGTTGGCACTGACCTGAGTTTTGACTTAGTTTAATGGTAGTCTTACCTAGTTTGGTGATTAATGTTGGAACCCAGGGTCTCACGAATATTGAGCATGCTGTACCACTGAGCTTCCAACCCAGTTTGACCAATTTAAATGTTATAATTGTCTTTCTTAAATCATTCATTCATTCATTCATTTGGTACGGAGTCTCTCTGCTTAGCTCCGACTCATAGTGATCCTCCTGTCTTAGCCTCCCCAGCACCGGGATTACAGGCATGCACTACCATGCCTCATTTTGAAACTGGCACGGTATGCATGCATGTGCTACCAGGGATCAAACTTAGGACCTTGCACTTGCTAGGCAAGTGCTTAGACTGTTAAGCTAGCTCCCCAGCCTTATAATTATCTTTCATTTGCATCTAAGTCTGTGGGAGATAATAGAAGTATTAGTTTGGAAGCATGAGACTTAAGCCTTTGTTATCTCTGGGATTCTAAAAATATTCTAATTTTATTTTTACAGGCCAGAAACTCGGAAGTGCGATCAAATGCTGCACTGTTGTTTGTTGAGGCATTTCCCATTCGAGATCCTAACTTCCATGCAGTGGAGATGGATAGTGAAATTCAGAAACAGTTTGAAGAACTGTATGTACGTATCTTATGTGGTGGAGCTGCTGATGGGCTTTCACTGTGTCCAGACTGTGGCACTGCTACTGTGTGGCAGCCACTCCCGAGCTCTGGGTTATAGCTGCCATTAGTTGCCTTTCTCCAGCAGCAAGGCCCTACTGGGCACCTACTTCCTGTGCTCCCTTGTGGACCACCTGTGTTTCCATGTCTGTTCCAGGATCCTCCCCGACAGATCTAGCCTTGCTTAATGTGTTCACTTGTCCTTGGGCACATGCTTACGGGCAAGTGTTGCCGCATGTCTGCCTGCCAGTGCCCTTGGAACCAGTGCCCTGTCGCTCTAACCCTGATTCTGGCGCTTAGCTTCAGTGACCCCCTTGCCAGAGTGTCCCAGCAGCACTACCCTGCTTCATCCTCTTGGTGTCTCTATTCCTTTGTGTGAAACTGGCCCTAACTAGAGAAGTTCCTCAATCCTTTTATTTGTTTTATCACTAAGCCCTCCATTTACTTAGTTTTAATTTGGGGGAGGAGAAAGCTAAGTGCTTAATCCATCTTGAAGCTTGTGTTTTTCTCATTGAAAAGAGAAACTAACAACTATTTTGTACTTAAAGAGTTTAGTAAGTAAAAATTCCACACATAATAAAAAGTAGAATGATGTAATAGACACCTCTGTAGCCACACATGGTTCAGTCGTTCCCTAGGAAGATTAGTCTGACTTTTGTTCCGAAACATCAGGTGTATCATCATTCCAGCTAAGTATTTCAGAAGGTAATGTTAAAAGATAGGACTTTTTTTGTTTCTAGACATGGGGTCAGGGAGATAGCTCAGTAGAATAAGCACTTGCCTGGTAAGCGCAAGGTCCTTAGTTTAATTCCTGGACCTGCAAAAAAAATTTTTTTTAAATAAACATAATCACTGCATTGATGTCCTCAAACACCTAATCATTGTTCCCATTGTGTTAGGCTCATTTGAATTGGTATCTAGCTAAGATTCAGATTTTTTTTTTTTTTTATGTCTTTTTGAGACAGGGTCTCATTATGCAGTTCAGGCTGGCCTTGAGCTCACTGTTGTACCCCTTGAGCTCACTTTGAGCTCACTTTTGGTCTCGAACTCGCACCAATCCTCCACCTCAGCCTCCCAAGTGCTGGGATTACAGGTGTGTGCCACTATGCCTGGCAAGATTCAGATATATTCAGATATTTCTAAACTACAAGTTCCCATTCTAGCAAGCTCTCTTTTTCTTTTTCTTTTTTTCTTTTTTTTTTTTTTTTTTTTTTTTTTTTTTTTTTTTTTTTTTTTTTTTTTTTTTTTTTTTTTTGGTTGGTTGGTTGGTTGGTTGGTTTGTTTGTTTTTCCTGGCATTGGGATTGAACCTAAGGCCTTTGAACTGATCTACATTCCCAGTCCTCTTTCATTTTATTTTAAGACAAGATCTTGCTAAGTTAAGTTGTCCAGGCTGGGCTAAAACTTGTGGTCCTCGAGCCTCAGCCTCCAAGTACTGGGATTACAAATGTTCACCACCATACTGGCTAAACTTCTTTTTCTTTTTAATTTGTTCTTTTTGACATTGTTGGAGAAGTTTATTTACTGAGTTTTCCAGAGTTCGTCTTATAGGGCTCATTTCCACTGGATCTCTAACATGTTACTGGGTTGCCCTTCATTTCTCCTGGGGCCTGGTAGCTACATGCAATTGAGAGGATTCATATGGATGCCTCTGTGTTTGTATGTGAGAATTTGTCGAGGTGGTATCCTGTGCTTCTTTGGAGGGACTGTGACCAGACTGACTTTTCTTCCTTTGTAGTGTTAACCCCTGTGCTAGTGTATCACAGCAGACTTGTTTTACCATGGGCCCTGTGCACCACAGCACTTCGGGCTTCCAGATAAGTGTTTCCACAGGTAGCATCTGCTGGATGCCTCCTGAGGTTGACAGAGCTCACTGGGGGATGGGCCTGGTGTGTGAGGCTGCCACTAAGACCTGCACATGGAGGTGGCAAAAGCACCCCATATTTGAGGCTATTCTTCTTAAATATAAACAACATTAAATACAGTGGTATTCCTTATTTGCTGGTGTATATCTGGATTTCATCCATTGCACTTTGAAAATGTTTGGAAAAATTGTGCCTGTACTGGACATGTACAGACTTTTCTGGTCCATATTCCCTAAACAGTACAGCAGTACAGTGGTTGTTTACAGAGCATTTTTTCAGGTGTTATGAGTGATCAGAAATTATTAAAAGTATAGGGGAAGTTGTATATAGCTTGTGTGCAGATGCTGCAATGTTAAGAGAGGATTTAAACCAGTTGTGGTTGGCAACCTGGTCCTAGATGCCATCTGCTTGGATATTGAGGGAGGGTAGGCATCTGACTAGGATTTCTATAGCCTTAAATGTCTGATCTTTTTTTTTTTAAGACAGGGTCTTGTTATGCAATTCAGGCTGGCCTTGAGCTCACTTTTGTAGCCCAGGCTGGTCTCGAACTCGCACCGATCCTCCTGCCTCAGCCTCCCGAGTGCTGGGATTACAGGCGTGCGCCACCACGCCCGGCTAAATGTCTGATCTTGAGTTATAAATTTCAGAGCGCTAATGTGTAAACTAGATATGGATAATAAGAGAACTAATTTAAGATTCTTAAGTCTTTTTCCCCTCCTGCTTATAGAGCCTTCTGGAAGACCCTTATCCGATGGTGCGTTCTACAGGAATCCTTGGTGTTTGTATAATAACGTCCAAATATTGGGAAATGATGCCCCCTGCCATTCTCACTGACCTCTTGGAGAAAGTAACCGGGGAGCTGGCATGTGACATCAGCTCAGCTGACGTGCGTTGCTCTGTCTTTAAGGTAAGGTTTTACAATCATGGAAGCGACTTTTACTGTAGAATAGTTGTGTTTTATTTTTTTACATTTTTTTCTCTTTCTCTTTTTTTTTTTTTTTTTTTTTTTTTTTTTTTTTTTTTTTTTTTTTTTTTTTTTTTTTTTTTTTTTTTTTTTTTTTTTTTTTTTTTTTTTTTTTTTTTTTTTTTTTTTTTTTTTTTTTTTTTGTTGTTGTTGTTGTTGGTTTTTTTTTGTTTTTTTGAG
Organism: Myocastor coypus; assembly: GCA_004027025.1. Classification (NCBI taxonomy): domain Eukaryota; kingdom Metazoa; phylum Chordata; class Mammalia; order Rodentia; family Myocastoridae; genus Myocastor; species Myocastor coypus. Next base: position 75,331 of record PVJA010001628.1, on the reverse strand, counting down.
ACAGGGTCTCGCTATGCAGTTCAGGCTGGCCTCCAACTCACACTAATCCTCCTGCCTCAGCCTCCTAAGTGCTGGGATTAAAGGCCTGTGCCACCACACCCCAGCTTGCCTCAGTTTCTTGAGCACAGGATTATAGGTGAATGCCATTAGGCTCAACTTTACCTTTTTTTTTTTTTTTTTTAATTTTATTTATTTATTCTATTCTTGTTTCAGAATGTTTGTTTGTTTATTCCCTCATTTTTATGGCCAGCTCAGCCCACCCCAAGGGCAGGGCTGGTGCAGCATGTGGTGCCGGGGATCGAACCTCGGTCCCCGAAGCTGCCTAAGCTTTCCCAAGCAGGCGCTCCAGACCACTGAGCCATCCCGCCAGGCCCCTCAGCTTTATCTTTAAAAAAAAAAAAATCTAGGCATGGTGGTGCACGCCTGTAATCCCAGCACTTGGGAGGCTGAGTCAGGAGGATCAATAGGAGTTTGAGACCAGCCTTGGGTACAAAAGTGAGCTCAAGGCCAGCCTGAACTACATAGCGAGACCCTGTCTCAAAAAGACAAAAAAAAAAAAAAAAAAAAAAACCAAAAAGCAAACAAACAAGTCTTGCAGGGCTGGGGAGATACCTTAGTAGAATAAGCACTTGCCTGGCAAGTGCAAGTAGTACAGGCTGGCCTTCAACCTGTAGTGATCCTCCTGCCTCAGCCTCTGGTCTACTGGGATTACAGGTGTGTATTACCCAGAGTTGTATTTGCATATATAATTTTTCTTTTCTTTTCTTTTCTTTTTTTTCTTTTTTTTTTGGTCTTTTTGAGACAGGGTCTTGCTATGCAGTTCAGGCTGGCCTTGAGCTCACTTCTGTAGCCCAGGCTGGTCTCAAGAATAGTTTTTTTTTTAATGTATTTGGTAGAAGGTCTCACTACACCCTGGCTCACTACCACAGACTTATAGGGAGCCTCATGTTTCAGCCTCCCCAGTGCTGGTCTACAGGTGTGTACCACCAGGCTCAGTTTTTTGAATAGTTATAGATAAAGGAAAAGATTTAGAAAAAAAATTAACCATTATCCTATCCCGTAGAGATAATACTATCAATATTTTGGTTTTGTTCCCAAAATAAGGTTTAAAAGAAACCGAAAGTATTTTCTACAGCATGGTGGCACCTGCCTATAATACCAGCACTCAGAAGGCCGAGGCAGAAGGATTGCTGAGTTTGAGGCCAGCCTGGGCTACATAGTGGGACCGTGTATTTGGGAAAAAAAAAAAAAGAAAAAAGTCAATAAATAATAAAGATTGTTTTAAGCTGGGGTGCCTGGCTGGCAAGCATAAGGACCCAGATTTAATCACCAGTTCTGCATGCCATGCTGGCCACATGCCAGGCTGGCCACTGAACCTGGGCATGGTGGCTCAGGCCTGTAATTCCAGCAATGGGGAGGCTAAGATAGGAGGATCACTACAAGCCCAAACTGTGCAGCAAGACCCTATACCAAATAAATAAAAGATTTCAAAAATTTTTTTAACATTTAAAAAAAAAAAAACACTAGTTTACTCTTTTGGGAGGGGTGTCCTGGAAAAGGAGGATGCATGTGTAAATAGGCATCTGCAGGACTTGTGAAGTGGCATGGCCTGACAGTGGGATGTGGGACACTCTCCAAAGCCAGCTTGGGTGAGGCCCAACCCTCTTGGCACATGAACCTGACCTTGGTGTTTCTGCTCCCTGCTGATTCTCTGCCCGTCTTTGGGGATATCGAGTACCTTCACAGGTGAGCAGTGACTAAGTGTTTCTTACAAAGGTCCTGTACTTTTCTTTATTCAAAACCTTACACATGCTCGTATAAGGATTAATGTGAGTCATTTCCACCCTCTACCTGGCAGCCCATCATTGGTTCATGCTTTCAGAAGACAGCTTCCACTTTGCTTCCTCAGCCACCAGGACACAGTGCCTGGGGTTTGTGGAAATTGTACCACGGGTGTCAGGTAGTAGTCATTGGTTCATTTTCTTTGCTCCTGTTGGTGATAGAACGAGGGAGGGTGGGTCTGGCAGTGAGCCAGGGCATGTGTCCAGATCTTGACCACAGGTGCTCTGCTCGCTGGATTTGGAGAGTGTGACATTGTCAGGGTGGCAGCTGGGAGGAGCTAAGTGACCTTGCTTTCCCACACAAGTGCTGACTCCTGACACTTAGCTCAGTGCTGGCGATTTTCTCCTTGCTTTAGAGGAGGCTGACAGGCTGAAAGATGGTCTTTGGCTCTGCTGTGTTGCCTGGTGCTTTGTGACCTGCATGTCTCACTGTTCTACATCCTTGCTGTGGGGGCTGTTCTGTCCTAGGTACCTGCTCAGATATCCTGGAAGACAGTAGCTCTTCTTTGGTCACTCCTGTCTTAGTTACTCTTTTGTCATTGCTGGGACAAATACCCGACACTCAGAATGAAGGAAGGAAACATTTATTTAGCTCACAGTTCGTGGAGATTTCAGTCCATATTCGGCTGGCCCAAGGCTAAGTGGAGCATGGCGGAGAGCATCCAGTTCGTGGCGGCAGAACAGCAGCAAAATGGTGGCAGAGGCAGCCAATCAATCAGGGCAGCAGAGCAGCAGCAACAGCTCTAGCCCATGTCTGTCTGTCACTCTTTATATTACATTCAGGCTCTCTGCCTTAGGATATCCGCTCTAGACCACACCCATAATCCCATCAGTACTAAAACCCATAATCCCAGGGATCATGGATCAAGTCTCAAACTCTAGAAGTCCCTGCCCCAATGACTACATGAGGCTTTGGGGGGACAACTAGACATAAACAATAACAACTCCCAGGAAAGGACCCCACCTCTTCCTTTGCAGAGGAGCTGCTAGATCCTGCTCTTGGGTGTGATGGTGGTAGCCCTGCTGCTCTGTGGTCAGTGTTTGTGCAGCCTTTTGCTCTCAGAGTCCCTGAGTATTCAGAGAGATTTCAGTTGTGTGTGGTTTTATAGGATTCAGTGCATGGTCACTTTCTCCAAGGCAGGAACAGTACTGGGAAGGGCTGTAGCAGAGCAGAGCTGTTCAGTTCATGGTGATTAAGAAGCAGAGCAGGGCAATAGGGCCAGCAAAAGGTATACCCTCCAAGGGCAGTGCCCAGTGGCCACCTCCAGCTAGGCCCTACCTCTGAACTGAGCTGTGCACATCAGGGCTAATCACTGCTGAGTCCAGCTCTTCCAAAATGTAGTTACCTTACACAAATCTCTTAATCCAGTCACTATGATGAGTTTGATCATCATAGTGGGTCTGGGCTGAAAGGAGGCTGCCAGAAACCTTGACAGTCTTGGATTCATTGGTATGGGTGGATGGATGAGTCATCCTGCATTTGGGTGTGGTACTTTGGAACAGTGTCTCTCTGTACTTGAACAGCACATCAGTTGAAAACAGGAGAATCACTACAAGCCCAGTCTGTGTGGTGACACCCTGTAGACTCTGTATTAAAAAATACCAAAAAAAAAGGTGAATGGGTCCTTGATTCATCTTTAGAAGTGGTCCTGTTTGGCCAGCATCTTCTCATTTCCACCAGCATCCTCTTGTTTTGTAATTGCTTCAGTCTTATTTGAATACAGCAAAAGGGGCAGTGATTGTTAACTTTTTCAGGCCATATCAATTCATTAAAAATAATGCTTTTGATATGAAACTGAGAAGAAAGTTATTTTCTGTAGCTGCATTTATCTCTAGTAAATCTAGTAAACATGTGACTGCATGTCTTCTAATTGAATTTTTCTTACCTGAATTTTCTTATTGGCGTGTTCTGATTTTGACCTGTTTTTCCTTTGATATAGTGCCTGCCAATAATTTTGGATAACAAACTGAGCCACCCTTTATTGGAACAGCTGTTGCCAGCACTCAGATACAGTCTCCATGACAACTCAGAGAAAGTGCGTGTGGCTTTTGTGGATATGCTGCTGGAAATCAAAGCTGTGCGAGCTGCAAAGGTAGGTAACCAGGGGCATTCTTGCTAGAGACATGGGATAAACAAGTGCATTTGTTTGTTTTAATTTAACAGAAAGCAAAGTTCTAAGAGTTTTTTGCGTTTGTTTTTTTGTTGTTGTTGTTTTGTTTTTTGAGACTGGGTCTTACTATGTAGCTCAGGCTGGCTTTGAACTCTGTATGTATCCCCAGTTGGCCTCAAACTCACAATAATCCTCTTGCCTCAATTTCCAGAGTGCTGGCATTTCAGATGCTACCATTTACAGCTCTCAGAGCCTTAATAATTGCATTTTTAAAAAATGATAGCATGTTTGTATCATAAAATTCTGTTTTGTGTCTTTCATTAGAGGTTCCAGAAATATAAATATTCATTTCCTTTTTGAAGTACATTAATATAAACAGTCCCCCTCACATGATTGTTTAAAATTGTATGTGACAGTGTTTATTGAAATGTTTGCTGTAATATTTAAATGCTAGTACTTTGCAGGCACAGAAGCATTACTTGAGAAGGTTGGATATGAGCCCTAATTTCACAAGGGAGGCAAGAAAACGCCTAGTTATAAATGGACACTTAGGCATTGTCCAGGCTATTGATACAACTGTCCCCTGTAGCACTATTTCTGTTTAATTTCTTGCTAAAATTGATGGGCTGACATCCCTGTTCCATGGTAACACTATGAACTTTCTCTATTTCACATTCTGAGAAACTTCCTTTGGGTATTGTTTAGTTGTGCCACAGGATTTGAAACACCTTGGCAGGTCCATCAGGGAAGGGCATTGTAGGGTTGTTGGATAAATGGGTATGTTCCTAGGAGAAATTATGCAGTGTGGCTACAGAAGAACCAAGAAGGGTGTATCAGTAAAAGGCAAGTGCAAAGGTGCTGTGGTGTGTGACTGGCAGGATAGAAATCCGAAGTTATGATATGTGTATATCTGCTTAGGTATGGATAAGGAACCTCTGGAGGAAACAAGGCATTAACAGCTACTGCCTAAGGTGAGGCAGGTGCTGTCCAGGGCTGGAGTTAGGGGCTTTGTTGCCAGAGCAGACACATGTATTAGAAGAAACCAGGATCTGTAGTGGTGTGTGTAGTGTCTGTTGTCATACCCAGCTGAGTTACATGGAGCTTTTGTTGGAAATCACAGATCCTGTGGTCTGTTTACAGCCTCTAGTCTGTTCATTGGCCAGTCGGTTGGTTAGTCAGTTGGTCTGTGTGTCCATCTGTCTGTCTGTGTTGGTGTCTGAGTACTGTGCTGCCCATGTTGTTACACTGTTACATAAAGTTTTCCAGTTTGATTTTCTTTCAAACTTCTCTGGCTGTTTTGGACTCTTTGCATTTCATTGTAAAAAAGAGGGCACGTTCAGTTTCAGTAAAATGTGCTATAATTTTGTTGCCTGTTTTTTTGCTTTTGTTTTTGCTTATTTTTGTTTTAATTTGTTTTTTGAGACAAGGTGTTGCTATATAGTTTAGACTGTCCTTGAACTTACTGTGTATAACAAGCTGGCCTCAAACTTACAGTGAGCCTCTCACTTGCTGGCCGAGCTGTGTGTCACCATGCCCAACTTTGTTGTTGAGAGAGGGTATCATTATGCAGTTCAGGCTGGCCTTGAGCTCACTTTGTAGCCCAGGCTAGTCTTAAACTTGTAGCAATCTTCCTGCCTCAGTCTCCTACCTTCTAGGATTACAGGTGTGTACTATGCCCACCTCTATTTTTCTGAGTCCATTTGTGCAGCTCGCAGTGTTTATATTTCTTGGGTGGAGTTAGTGCCTGTATGTCACACACCTTAATTTTCTTTGCATCCCCTTAAAATTCTACCCCTTACCAATTCTACCCTTCACAGAAAATTGAGTTTCTTTTAGTTATGTTAAAATAATTTTCTTTTTGTAGTGTTGAGGATTGAACTCAAGGCCTTCACTCTGAGCTATATCTGTAGCTGTTTTTAACCATTTTTAGGCAAGGTCTCAGTTACTAAATTGTCCATCCTAGGCTTGAACTTGAGATCTTTCTGCCTCAGTCTGAAGTTCAGAGATTGCAGGTGTGCACCACTGTGCCCAGCCATAGATGAATTTTCTGGAATGTAAAAATTAATTACTCTTTGGTTACATATGTTCTAGATACATCCCTTAATAAGTTTTGAAGGTTATGTGAACATCTGCTGGTTTCCTTTTGTGCATGTGCTTTGTACAGTTTTGGAAAATATGCCCCATGGAGCACATTTTGGTTCGTCTGGAAACAGACTCTCGACCTGTGGCTCGGCGCCTGGTGAGCCTCATCTTCAACTCCTTCCTGCCTGTCAACCAGCCAGAGGAGGTCTGGTGTGAGCGCTGTGTCACGCTGATTCAGATGAATCCCGCAGCTGCCCGGAGATTCTATCAGTATGCCCATGAGCATACCACCTGCACCAACATAGGTCTGACTGCCCTCCTGCCCTGGCCTAGCATGTGTTTCCACAGTTCCCAGGCTTTGTCACTTTAAGAAGCTCCATGCTTTAGTGCATTTCTGAGTGATTTCTTTTAAAATGACCTAAGTAGTTGAGATTATAATTTCCCTGTTAACCTTGTCGAACAAACACCTAAGTTAATTGTTACTAAACATTTTAGCAAAACTGATCCATGTTATTCGCCGCTGCTTGACCGCCTGTGTCCAGAAGGCATTACAAGAGCTGTCTGAGGACCAGGAGGAGCGGGAGAAAGAGAACATGAGTGTGAGTCTCAAATGTTAACTTGATGGGATCTCTTTTCAGACCATCATGTCAGGATTGTTTTTATTTTTCTGCTTGTTCCTTTAGTATTGATTATAAACTGTTGGAGAGGGGCCCGGCAGGATGGCTCAGTGGTCTAAAGCCCCTGCTTGGGAAAGCTTGGGCGGCTTCAGGGACCGCAGTTCGATCCCCGGCACCACATGCTGCGCCAGCCCTGCCCTCGGGGGTGGGCTGAGTCAGCCATAAAAATGAGTGAATAAACAAACAAAGGTTCTGAAACAAGAAAAATAAATAAATAAATAAAAATTTAAAAAAAAAAACTGTTGGAGATAGATCTAGATCTAGGTATGGTTCTGATTCTAGAGTACTGATACTGAAAACATTGTCTTTTGTAGCCTCTAACACAAGATTCTGCTAAACATCTTGGGGCTGAATTTCTGCTCATGAGCTATATATAGAATTGTCTTTTTACATGTGATTTATCAAGGGAACTCTTTACTTGCTGTTTTTTAAGAATCCAAAAATGCCCAATTATAGCCGGAAAAAACAGTATTTAAAACATAGGTGTTCTACTTACCAATAATAAGCTGTGGCATCTAAAGTAAAATTTGGGGCTTGTTTTGAAGCATCTGGCTAGAGAAAGAACCTGGCCTGTAGAAGATTGAAAGCAGTTTCCCCATGTGGAAACTGGTGCTGATATGCTCATTGTGTGGCAGGTTTTGGACCAATGAGGTCTTTTTGCTGCTACTATCCCCATTCCATCTAGAAGCAGATAGGCACCCAGACTCTGCCTGTTCCACAGGTGGCTTCTCAGCCCGTATCAGTGGTCCCAGCACATTCCCTCTTGCACCCTGGCAAGACACTCTGTACCCCTGCCTACCTGCTTCCCTTTTCTCTCCACCCCCACAGATAGTTAAAATAGGCTGAAATTATTCAGTAGGAATTTTGCTGAGAAAATATAGGGAAAGAGATGTATAGTACAGCAAGAAGAGCGTAATATCCTTAAATCACTGCCTAGCAGCTTCCATCACCACAAAAGGAAGTCCCAGCTGAGCACTCAGGGTGGGTAGGTGGAATCTGAGACCCCCTCTGTTGGGCTGCCCCTCACTGTGTAACAAGGCAGTCCAAAACTTGAAGGCAGTCCTTGGAATCTGGGCTGGTGGCACAACTTGGTGGTCTTACCATGCTCAAAGGGGCTTTCCAGAGACCAGCTGTGTATAGCCAGTGGTAATGGGCAGAGAGTGAATGTGCCCATGTGGACAGACAGCCTGTCTGGGGCACTGAGATTGGAAATGCTTTGGCAAAGGGAAAGATGTTTATATTACCTTACTTGAGAGGCTTTTGTATTTTCTAAATACTGGAAGAATTCTTCACCTTAGTGTTTGTACTTAGACAACATTGAGAAATCTTATACTATAACCTGTATGTAGTCCTGTTGTATCCTATGCAGAAAAAGCTTACATAACTTTTTATATAGGTATTTACATTTTAGACAGGGCTTTAAGAATACATAGACACACTGTGACCTGTGTTAGAAAAAATACAAATTGATACATATGTATAGCTATTCTCCTTGTAAGAACATTTATATGGCTAGAAGTATCCCCTTAAGCCTTTCTTTTTCTTTTTCTTTTTCTTTTTTCCTGTGTTATGGCTGGCTCAGCCTACCCTGGGGGTGTGGCTGGCACAGCATGTGGTGCTGGGGATCAAACTGCCGTCCCTGTGGTTGCCTAAGCTTGCCTAAACAGGCACTTTAGACCGCTGAGCTATCTTGCCAGCCCCAAGCCTTTCTTGTCATCTGCTAAAATCCAAAGGTGTTTTCTTATACAGTAAAGTGTACCTCATATTTAACAAACTATTTAGAGTTTAGCATATTTTTTCAAAAGTGATGTTCATGAAAGCTTATGGTGAAAAAAGGAAGTTTAGGATGTTTTTCTTATGAAATTTTATTGATGAGCTTGCTGTGCTAAATCATGGACTCTTTAGCTTATTGAAAAGCTATGCTATTTATATTTCCTGAGCATGTGCTGATAGTGCGTGGAGACCGCATCTATGAGTGCTTACTGAGAGCCACAAAGATGCTATATTCAGTCCCTTCACACTTACAGAACTAGAATGGGAAAAAGTAAAGCTAAATGCAGGATGAAAGCTTGCTACCAGTCTGTTTTTTGGATTGTTTGTCTCATAGTTTCTAAACCTTTAGAATTTGTTTTTTGCTTTGTAAATTTGAGTGCCCTTGATGTGTTTACCCCCGATACAAAATAATAATAATAATAATAATAATAATAGTATAGAAAGATAGAAAGCACATTTGCTTTTTTTTTTTTTTGGTCTTTTTGAGACTAGGGTTTCACTAGTTTAGGTTGGCCTTGAGCTCACTTTTGTAGCCCATACTGGTCTCAAACTTAGCCTCCTAAGTGCTGGGATTACAGGCGTGCACCACCACACCTGGCTCACATTTGATTTTCTGTGTGCTTTGGTTAAGCAAGTTTAATTTTTCCTAGTCTCACACTTGAATAGTTAGCAAAAAAAAAAAAAAAACCACACACACTAGAACAGAGTCATCCTACCCTGTTCAAGACAGTCTTCCCCTCTCTCTCTCTCTCTCTCTCTCTCTCTCTCTCTCTCTCTCTCTCTCTCTCTCTCCTCTCTCTTTCTTTCTTTCTTTTCAAGACAGTCTTTCTAACCCTGGCTCTGCAGGCAGTTGCTGGGCTCCCCTGCTCTGTGTAGCCATTGCACAGGCTCCAAAGCGGAGCCTCCAGTGACTGAGTCCATGTGTCTGAGTCACTGGGCCAGTGCTGGTCAATGATACACAGAAAGGTACCTGGCAGTGTTGGCTGAGTAGTACTACCAGCTCTGTGGTTTGAAGGGATTTAGAAGAGTATGCTTGCGGTTTACACCAGTGCATACAGGTCCATGATCATTGTGCACTACCTGCCTATATGTTCAGGAAAAGGTAGTTGACAAAAGCCAAAGCCTCCAGCTGGGGATAGAGCTCCGCAGCGTGCTGCCTATCTGGCAAGCATATGGTTATCAGTTGATTCCCAGTACAATAAACCAGTTGAATCTCCAGAAACACCTGCCCAATAGAGGGTTTGTCCTGAGCCATCGTTACTTCTGGGTCAGGGCTTGCTCAGGGCTGGGTTCCACCAGGCTAGACTAAAGTGGTGGCACCAGAGCCTGATGGGCATGAAGCACCTAGAGGTGCTTAGAATTTACTTCTTGGGTATGGTTTGAAAAAATATTTATTTCCCTAGTAGAGACTCTAAGATAAAGAACCAAGTCATATTAGGGTATGAAACAGACTTGATATTCTTTACATTTCTGTCTTAGGCCTAAATTCTGAAGTGTGCTTAGTACTAGCACTATTGTCTCAGTACTCACTAGTACATCCTTTCACAATAACGCTGTTTATGTCTTAGGTTCTGGACAAAACGCTGTCAATAAATGATGTTGGGTCCATGGCAGGTTTACTAGAAATCATTGTGATTCTCTGGAAGAGCATCCAAAGAAGTCTGGAAATTAATAAAGAGGCCAAAGTTTATACTGTTAACAAGTTTGCCTCTGTACTTCCAGAGTATCTGAAAGTATTTAAGGTAAGTCTTGGGCCACTGATATGGGAGGTATTACCTTGGTTGGCTGAGCGTGGCAGCGCATGCCTGTACTCCCAGCACTTGAGAGGCTGAGGTAGGAGGATCGGTGTGAGTTCAAGACCAGCCTGGGCTACAAAAGTGAGCTCAAGGTCAGTCTGAGCTGTATAACAAGACCCTGTCTCAAAAAGACAAAAGATTACATTGGTTTGGAATTTGTGGAATGTTGCTATTGTGCTTACCCCCATGTGAGTTTGTCATCTCTTAGCACTGAAGACTGAACTCATGCCTGCCTTACCATATGATTCATGTTTCTTGTCCTCTGCTTTATATGCTTAGTACCTAGAGCAGTGTATACTGTGAGCGCTTGGTTCTCTTTTCTTTTCTTCCTTTCTTCCTTTCTGTTATGGCCTGCTCAGCCTGCCCTGGGGGGTGGGGCTGGCACAGCATGTGGTGCCGGGGATCAAACTGCAGTCCCTGCAGTTGCCTGAGCTTGCCTAAGCAGGTGCTTTAGACCACTGAGCTGTATACATTCCAGGGTCTAGGAGTGCTCAGGGTTAGAGAAGGAGGCTTAGTGAACAGGAGGTGCGTTTGTACCAACCCCCGTCCTCTACAGCCAGAAGCACTCGGAGATGTGCCCTGGTGCTAGGGCCATATCTGTCATCAGGGCAGACAACTGTGTGAGATTCCTTTTGTTGAGGCAAAGTCTGGCTATGTAGTGCAGGCTGGTCTTGAACTCATTTTGTAGGCTAGATTGGCCTTGAACTCATGGTGATCTTTTTGCTTTAGCCTCCCTAGTGCTGGGATTACAGGTGGGCACTGCCATGCCCAACTCATTTTTTTTAAGTTAGTTTTTCTTAATTGACAGATAAAAATTGAGTGTGTTTATTGTATTTGACATGTTTTGAAATATATCTACCATACATTACCCACATAGTTAATTTCTGTGGTGACACCTTTAAAATGTGTTAGGAATTCCTAAGGATACCGTACAGTCTGTGGCTGCTGACTATTCTCACTGTGTAGAGGGCCTCTTGAGCATACTGTTCCTGTCCTGCAGGAACTTATGTGCTATGATGAGTGCTCGGGAATGTTCTGTGAGTGAGTCCCCTTCGCTGCTCCACCTCACTCCTGGTAGCCACATTTCTCTCAAAATGTGATTTCTTTTTGGTTAAAGGAAACCCTCTCATTTGTAGGCTTTTTATTTCTGAAGAAGTTCAGATATCTTTTGTTGGTTTGGTACTGGGGATGGAACATTGTACGTACAAGGCAAGGGTTCAACCACTGAGCGATGTCAGAGTCCTGCAGAGAATTTGTATTTTAAAACCAAGTTTTTAAAAAAGTTTAACTGTTAGAAACCAAAACTATTCCCAGCTATAAGAAAGGCATAATGTAAATACAAAAATACTAAGTATTTCTTTTGAGCCAGCCTTTCTGAACATTACTCTGTAGTCTTCTCCAGAACTGCCTGTGAAACGTAGCTTTGACTGTGATTCCTGGTTTCTGTGATGATCAAGTCTCTGACTTTCAGCTTGCTTCTCTTTCAGGAAAACACAGCCTGCCACGTAGGCAGATCATCTTAGCTGCCAAATTCGCTAATAAATTTTAAAGCAGGGCTCATTACTATGGATTAAGAAACCAACATTACCTCAGAAGCCCATAGTATGGGGCTAGGCCTACAGATGCGCAGTGTGCAGGATTGCTAGGGCCAGAGGGCAGTGGTTGGTTAATCCTGCTGTTTGTGAGTGACCTCTCTGTTGCCAGGAGCTAGGACAGGCCATGTCCCCTCCCTTGAAGCAGTGGGCCTGAGCTACATCTCAGTCTCCTTGTACCACTGAGTGGTTCTCTGTCTCTGTTGGGAGTTGGGGGCCAAGGGTTAACTGAATGCAAATGAAGAAAACATTAGATTTTTGTTTTTCTCCTGTTTCTATTTCACATGTTTGTTTTTTTGTTTGTTTGTTTGTTTTTTTGTTTTTTTGTTTTTTTTGTCTTTTTGAGACAGGGTCTCACTATGCAGTTCAGGCTGCTCTTGAGCTCACTTTTGTAGCCCAGGCTGGTCTCGAACTCACACTGATCCTCCTGCCTCAGCCTCCTGAGTGTTGGGATTACAGGTGTGCTCCACCACGCCCGGCTTGTTCACATGTATTTTAAAGAACATTACTTATTTTTCTTTAGAATTCACCATACCTTCATTCTGCTGCCAACCAAGAAAGTTTCTTGTGAGTTGTTCTTGACAGAGTCTTGGCAGTTAAAATCTCCTTAAGTTACTTCATTGTTGCAATAGTGAGATTTAGTTTTCCCTTTAAACATCAAAAACTTATAAGAGGGACTTGGGGCATGGATGATTAGAAGTTGTGAGAAGCTTCCAGAATGTCTGGATGTCACAGACCCTGTGTTTGTTGTTCTCCTCTATATCCTCCTAGGATGATCGCTGCAAGGTCCCTTTGTTCATGCTGATGTCTTTTCTGCCAGCATCTGCTGCCTCTGCATTCAGGTATGCTTCAGTGTGACAGAACCTGGGCTCTGGCCCTGGCCCTAGCCCAGCCACTGTCTGCTATGTTGAGATTTCACTCCCATGCTGGAAGCAAGATGTGCTCATGGTGAACTTTGGGGCTATAGAGCAATGAGATAGGCCCTGAGAATCTAAGGCTATGAATGCTTAAAAGTCAGAACTGTTTTGACCCCTGGAGTGGGGAGACTGAGAGGCCATGGCTAATGCCAGCTCAGATGGCTCTGAGCACTTGTGCCCTCTGGATTGAGATATGCTATGAGTACAGAATACATAAGGAATCAGAGTTCTGGTGTGAAAGGAAGAATGTTAAATATTACATGCTAAAATGATGTGGACAGATTGCGTTAAATAAGATGTTATTGAAATGCACTTATTTTTCTTTAGATTTTAAAATACAGATGCTAAAAATTTAGATTGCATGCCAGATTTACATATTGTTTTTTCTTTTGTTTAGTGCTAAGGGCTTCTGCTTGCTGTGGTATCCTTACAGTGAGCCATACTTCATCTTTTTTTAATGTATTTGGTACAGAGTCTCACTATGCAGCTCAGACTCATAATGATCCCCCTGCTTACAGCCTCCCCAGTGCTAGGATTACAGGTATGTGCCACCACACCCAGACTTGGTGGCCAGCTTAGTGCATAAAGGGGCAGGGTCAGCAAGGCATGTAGTATGGAGGATTGAACCCCAGTCCTGAGCTTGCCTAAGCAGGTACTTAGTCTATTGAGCTATCTCACTGGCCCTTCTGTTCTATTTTCTATTGGACACTGTGTCTCTAGTGGCTGATGGTTACCGCAATACAAAAAAAGTGTTTTGGTGCCCAACAAAAATTAATCCCTGGAATTAGGAACTCTTGCTCTTAAATCTGAGAGAGATGGCACAGAAATAAGAATGAAGGGGTGTGTGTTTGGAGTCCTTGAACTATTAGTGCTTTCAAAATCAAGTTTTATGCATTATTGTAGGGTGAGCTTGTGTTCCTTCCATGTTAATATTATAAGAGGAGCCTGCAAGCTCAGCTTTTTCCTGTTATTTTCCTCATTCTGGGGGAAGCAGGGCCTTGCTGTTGAAATGTGAACTTGGTTTTATGTGTTTGATGTCCTTAGCTGTGAGGTGATCTCCACTTTGAGGAACCAGGAGGAGGGTACTACAGACAAGAGCTACTGCATCTTGCTGGACTGTCTGTGCTCCTGGGGACAGGTGGGGCATGTCTTGGAACTCATGGAGGACTGGCTGCCAGGGAAGCAGCCCCAGGCCAAGGTGTGTATGATCTTTCTGGAGTCTGGCAAGTAGGAAAGTATGTGTTGGTAGTTTCATCCTCTCCTGGGAATGCAGTTTCCAACTGTCTTGTTTGTTCTGTGCACTCCTCAGAATAAGCGTAAGGTACAGATCCAGGACACAAGCCCAGTGAAGCCTGAGTTGGCTTTGGTCTACATGGAGTACTTGCTAACCCATCCAAAGAACCGAGAATGTCTGCTCTCTGCTTCTGGGAGGAAACTCCGCCAACTTTTGAAAACACTTGGCATGTCAGAGGTAATTTTCTGCCCTCAGAGTGGAGGTTTATAACAAGTTCTGAGTTGAAAAGAGGTCGGAGCAAAAGTCCACAGCTCACTGAGCCAGCCAGTAAGCCTGGGAGCGGAGCCACTTCTCAGCTCTGGTCTTCTCACAAGTGAGGGTAGACTGGGGTGGAACCCATCTGGTCTCCTGCTTCTCAAAACACACCTTCATTGGGAAGACTGTATGCTTGAGTTTGTCCCACCAAGGGAAGCACTAGCTCCCTTCAGAACCCTCAGAAGGTTGTTCCAGGAATGGTGGAGAATATTTAGTGTGCCCCAGCACACCGTGAAGTTTTCTTCCTTCCAGCACCGTCACTGCTGCGACCCTGTGTGATTGCACAGCAGGGCCAGGTGCAAGGGGATTCTGCAGCAGAGCACTAGTGCCTGGCTGCCAGGCTGATGTCAGGTGCAGAAACGGCAGGGTGGGTGTCATCTGAGCAGGTGCCCAGGTGCCTCCTGTTAGGGTCACAAGTGCTCAGAACCTGGCTTTGAGATTGTGACATTACTGCAGGCAGACCTAGAGTCACTTCTGAAGTTACCAGGTGGAAAGTCCCTGAATTTCAGTGAGTCTGCTGCCCTGCAAGCCTTCAGCCTCCACTGCCGGCTAAGGATCCATCTTGAGTACAAGGTGCGTGGTAACCCTTCTGGTGTGGACAGCTCACACTGGGGCCATTTTCTCACTAATCTGCTTCTCTGGGGTTGTGTTACAGTTCTGCTCTGAGGGGAAAGTTCATCTGTCTGTCTTGGAAGACACTGGGTTTTGGTTAGAAAGCAAAGTTTTGACTTTAATTCAAGACCAAGAAGAAGAACACCTAAAGCAATGCAGGGTTGTCTATCAGCAAATCATCCAGGTCAGTACCATGAGCTGCAGGTCTTTGGTCCTTTGCTTTTTCAGAGTGTAATTTTATACCTTGGTGTTAATCTTTTTAAATGCTTATAATGGCATTTAAGTATCTCATGTTTACTTTTGCACAAATTATTTTTTTCACAAATTATAAATATATAATTTCAATATAATTTTTATATTACATATGATAAGTACTTAATAGGGGGAATTACATAGAAGTACAGCTCAGCAGCACAGTGCCTGCCTGACAAACGAAGGTCCTATGTTTAATTCCCAATTTCCCCTCGAAAAATACATGTCTCTAGATTTCTTACGGAGACAAAAATGAAAATGTAAATGTCTGGCCTGGGGTAACTGGTGTACCATATATGAGCAGCAGCGTTAGGCCTGCATGGCTCCTTTCTTAATGGCCTCTGCTGGTAACCCCACCTTTCTCCTACAGACCTACCTGACTGTGTGTAAAGACGTTGTTATGGTCGGCCTCGGAGACCCGAAGTTTCAGATAAAGCTTCTACAGCGGACTCTTACAATCATGCAAACAGGCATAGTATACACCATCCGTTACAGGGCTCTTTTACAGGATAACTCAAAGCCTCCCTGTCTCTTTCCCTTACTTTGTGGGTCAGAAGTGTGTCTGGCCTGTGTCAGGTTATATGATACAAGTAGCTCGTGCTGAAAGGTCACTGGCTGTTGCAGCCAGCTTGTTCAGAGGCGTTTCTTGTGTCACTTGTAACCATCTAGTTTCTGAGGAGATCTGTGGTATTGTGCTTCTCCCTAGGGTCTGTTTCATTGCCAGGCTGACTTTCTTCACCTGGCATCTGTGTAATAAACCTCAAGAGAGGAGTGTAGGTTGGTTCTCTCTGGCCTGTGCTGCTGAGGGTGGAGTTGTTGGCTATTCCCCCTGGGCCAAGGAAAAGGGGCAGCATGGATCACCTATTGCAACTAGTAACATGGCACAGCAGTGGCTTTTTAGGTATTCAGTGAGGGAGTGAAAGCGAAGCACTTAGGGTACTGGAGGAAGGGACATGTGTGATAGGGCCCAGGAGGATACCTCAGCTGGCAGTAGTGCTAGGTCTCCTTCACCTTCTTATCAGTCTTTGGCCAGGAATTGAACAGTGTGGCTGTGACCCTCACCCTGAACGCGATTCCTCACCCTTAATGCCCACGAATCTTTAACCTCTAACCCTAGCTCCTAACCACCAGCCACCAGCCCCAGTCCTTTGTAATATGAGCTGTTTCTGGGTTATTTTTTTATTATATATGGCTGTTACTGAGACCTAGGGAGCATCAGCATCTGAGATTGCCATTTCTTTGTGCCTAGAAGCTTGCTAGAGGAGACAGTGATATCTCAAGTAAGCTTGGTTTTGTAGTCTTCGCTTGGGGTGTCAGTTGATTTGCAGTTGTTCCCAAAGTCTGAACATTTCTTTGCAGACCTGAGAGGGTCTTGTCTTTTCCTCACACGGTTCTTGGAGCAGGCACTTTGGGAGCACTGGTGCTAAGACTGTAGCCAACAACCTTAAGGTAGTCTTTGATTATTTATTCATGTTAAAATGTCCAAAGTTGAAGAGTAAACATTAAGTGGAACTAGTATTTGTTTCAGTGTCTAACTTTACTTTGTATAAACTCTTTATTATGAAAACTGCATTTTATACCTGAGCTTAATGATGAAAACAGTCAAAATAGTTTTTTAATCTTATTAGAAATTATTTTTCTTCTTTATTTTTTTTTTCCATTTCTGTGTTTAGGACAGGGTCTACAGGGTCTCACTACATTGTTTGGACTTGTAATGATTCTCCTGTTTTTACCCTTCCAAGTGCTGGGATTACAGGCTCGCACCACCACGTCAAGCCTTAATTGCTGTTTCAGTGTGTCTCGAGGGATCAAACTGTGGCTGTTGTGCTCTGCCTAAGTGTGCTCTGTAGTCTGCTGAGCTATCAGGCCAGCCCTTAGGAATTACTTTTCTACTTTTGGTATTTATAACATTTATTTCGTGGGCTGGCGAGATGGCTCAGCGGTATAAAGCACCTGCTTAGGCAAGCTTCTCTGAGGAGCTAACTAGAATTGTAGGTCTCATGTTAGTCAAATGTGTTCCCTCCAAATAAGGCCCAAAACTGTTCCCTTGACTTGTGACCCAACTAATGTGACCTTTATATTTACTTTCTCAAAAGCAGAGTTTCCAGGAAGAAAGCACTGAGTAGCCATTCCATAGCTGGCACAAATATACCTGGGAACACAGCTAACAATTTAGCCAGGCAGACCCAGAATCTACCTATTTGCTGGACCTGTTGTTTTGTATGAAAGCATTTCAATATAGAAATCATTTTCGTGTAAAAATGAGTTACCTTTTAGTCATTATTACTACAACATCTGTCATGCTGAAATGTGTGCTAAACAAGAGGTATTCCTAAAGCATAGCTGTCTCGGGCCAGTGCACAGTCCAGGTGCTAGAAGCCAAGCTCATAAACATGTGGGTATTCCTGCTCTGACAGTAGTGCACTGGGTGCATGCCTGTGGTAGGGCACTCGCTTAGCATGCATGAAGCCCTGGATTCAATCTCAGCATCCCCAGAAACCCCTACAAAGGGAGCTGGGGAGATGGCTCCGAGGCACAAGTGCCTGCTGGGCAAGTGCAAAGTCGTGAGTTTGAACCCCAGTCCCACAAAAAAAAAAAAAAAAAAAGAAACCCCTACAAAGCAGCAACAACAGAAAACACACATGTGTGTTTTGACAAATACCTGTGCATTCTACAATATCAAACACTAAACAGAACCAAGATCATGGAAAAAGAAGATTTCCTAGTAAAAAGTATCAGCATAAATAAAAAGCAATGTTAAATTCCAAAAAAATAAGATTCTCCTAAATGTGAGACTTTGTCCTAATTGAAAGGCCAAGGAAACTGAGGTAGAGAGATGTCAGGCAGGCTGAGGCTGCTGCATCCTGAGGGAGGCCAAGGCCAGCCATAGACAGCATAGGGCAGCACATGATGTTCCTCAGCTAACAGGGCATCCTGGTTGTTACTGAGCTGCTTGTGTTCATTGACAGATCTCATTAGGAAAAGACATGGGAACCCAGGTACCTTGTAGACTGACTGCTTCTTCTACTTAGTGAGGGCTGTGAACTCACACAGCCTCGAGAGGCAGAACCTTGGTGCTGTGGGCCTCCCAGATGAGTGCCTTCTCCATGAGGTTGTCTGGCTTAGGACAAGTCCTTGGCTGTTGGCATTAGCCAGTATCTGTCAAGACACATGCTTGAATGTAATGCGGTCACTTTCCAGTTTCTAGCTCGTATGGTTTTGCCAGTCTTAGAGTGTACCCTGAGGACAAGTGCAGGAGGATGGCCACTCTTATCTGTCCAGTGTTTCATCTCCAGTACATGATGAAAGAGCTCAGTTGTATCTCTTTACTTCCTCATGCTCGGTTCCAACAGAAAAGCGAGAGGGTGTCCTTTCTCTTCTGAGTAGGACAGTAGGAGAAGAGTTCTGTGGAAATTTGTTACGGCAGACCATAAATCCTTGTAGAGAGTAAATTTACTGGCACAAACAAGGCTTTCTTACTCTACTGAATGGGTTCAGGTCATGGGCAGCTCCTGGGTCTCCAGGAGCCTGTCGTATCTTTTTCTCTGTAGGCTGAAGTGCTTAACCCTGGCCTGTGTTCTCAGCAATTCTCCTTCACTACCTAAGTGGTTGTCTCAGTTCTGTGCTTTTTTGCATGATTATTTTACTTTAAATACATGGGGGACTCTAACAAGGCATCTTGTTAGATGCCCGGCTCTGTATTGTCTGTTTGTCCTCTGCTCAGACAGTAACCCATGTAGCTGTGTGGCTAGGAGCCAAAGTCACTTGACACATTGAGAGCTTGCAAGCATGAGTCACTGATTTTGCTTTTGTAGATCAGTTTACCAATAGAACTGTTAATAAAGAAAAAGGAAAATTCAAGATCTGAGGATAATTCTGAGTTGATTTTACCACATTAATGCTACATAGTAAGTTGATTATTTGGAAGAGAAAGACAACTAGTAAGTTGTTCCCAAGTGTTACAAATTTTGTAGTTCCTCTATGAGATACATCATGTTTTGGGAGTTCTCAGGCCCTCTCAGTTGTGCTTATTGCAGCAAATTGTTGACTTTCCTCATAAGAGACAGAAATAATGTAGGTATTATAGGAGAGCCTAATTGCTATGTGTTTACCACGTCAGTGTAAAGTACCAACATGTATTACTGCTTCTGAAGGTGCTGGGTTTATATTTAAGTGGAGCAAACCGTTGTTGTTCAGGTTAGAATTTAGAGCAATCTGATTAGCCTGGTATTAGTATTGGCTCATGGTAATACATTCTTTTCACTTGTCATATAGTAATTATGCCTGGTTATGCCGATTTATAACTGATTTTTCTCATTTTCTTTCAGTAAAAGAGTTTTTTTATATGTCATTACTTCTTGGCATTCTCAAAGCGGTCACTGGAAGTTCCTTGATTCAGCAAAGAGAGTCAGATGAAGAGGTTACAGTGCTGTTTGATGCAATCCAGAAAGTGTTTCAGAAAATGTTGGAATGCATGGCAAGGAGCTTCAAGAAGCAACCAGAAGAAGGCCTGCGGGTACTGCTGCCCTCCCAGTGGGCACTGGGCTGAGGGTGTTTGCCCAAGGGCTCCCATGAGCTGGCTGCATCGGGGTAGTTGGGCACACTCCTGCAGACACCCTGTAGGGCACACTGTATCTTCTGGGGTCTCACTCAAAGGGTTCTCTGCACTGGGAAGGTGTGCAGAGTCCAGATCCTGGGTCTCAGGCAGCCCTCAGACTCTGAACAGGCTTTCATGAGTCCAGGCCCACTAGTCACAGCACAGGAAGCAGAAGTGATCACTGCAGCTCCTTGTTGCATACAGTTACTTCGAGAATTTTCCAGATAGAATACACCTGAAAACACTCATTTTGATTATTTGTGGAGTGACAGAGACCTTGGCTAGGGTAGTGCTGCTTCCCATTGTAGGCCTTCTTCCACTGCCTGTGGTCCCTCTCCTGGTGGGAAGCAGTCATGGACCCAGTTTCCTGTCGCTGGTGGAGGGCTGATGTGCATGCAGTGAGAGTGTTGAGGAGCCCATACCTATAAAGAGGATCTGGGCACCAGTACGCAGTGCACGTCTGTGCTCCCCACCTTTCAGGACGCTGAGGCAAGAGGGTAGAGAATTCAAGGCCAGCTTGGGCTACCTAGTGAGATGCTATCTGAAAATTTTTAAGAAGAATAAAGGAGCTGGAGATATAACTCAGTGTGAAAACCCTGGGTCTGATCCCCAGTAATGCAAAACAAATCACAAAAAGGTGCCAGATGTATTTCAGTCTTTAATGTGATATTATTTCTAGAACAAATTCATGTTATAAGAGAGAGCCATTACTTCTGTCATTGAGCTATTATTATTATTATTATTATTATTATTATTATTACTATTTCGTTTTTATGTATTTTGTGGAGGGTCCCACTCTGCAGCTTGGACTCATAATGATCCTCCTGTTTTCAGCCTCCCCAGTGCTGGGATCACAGGTGTGCATCACCATGCCTAGATTTGGTGGCCAGCTCAGCAGACCTGTGGATGGGGGTGGCACAGCCTGTGGTGCCAGGGACTGAACCCTGGTCCCTGTGCTTGCCTAAATAGGCGCTTAGTCTGCTGAGCTATCTCGCCGGTCCTGAACCTTTTTTTTTTTTTTTAATGAATCTAAAAAAATGTTTATATGCATGACAGTTTTTATAAAATATTTAAGGCTTGCAATTCTATTCTAGCCCTAGCTGATGGAAAGAACTGAACTTTTATCATCCATATATTCCCTGATCTCATTCCTACCTGAATTCATTTGAAATGTCTTTGTATTTCATGTATTGTTTTTAGTATCTGTGATCTGTTTATTTAATATCATTTGTACCAGGACCTTTAATTTTCCTGTCACAAATTGCTATTTTAATGTCATTGATGTTTCTTTCTTCCTCCTCCTTTCCTTCATCTTCTCCTTCCTTCTTTCTTTGTAGTTCTAGCACTTGTGTTTTTGAGGGGTTTTATGTTGCTTCTGATAATGGCTTTGATCACAGCTGTCCTCTGAGCAGTGGTGCCCGGGAGAATTGAATGAGCTGCTGAGAGGAAGGTGGTAGGTCTGGTGACCAGCAAACAGGCCTCAGAGCTTCTAGAAGTGGGATATGGGGTAGGAGGAGTGTTCATTTATTTATTCAGTTATTTTTTTTTTATTTTTACTTTTTATTATTATTTTTTTCTTGTTTCAGAACTTTTGCTTGTTTATTTTTTTTATGGCTGGCTCAGCCTGCCCTGAGGGCAGGGCTGACACAGCATGTGGTGCGGGGGATCGAACGTGGTCCCTGCAGACGCCTAAGCTTTCCTAAGTAGGTGCTTCAGGCCACTGAGCCATCCTGCCGGGCCCTATTCAGTTATTTATTTACCCTTTTTTTTTTTTTTTTTTTTTTTTTTTTTTTTTTTTTTTTTTTTTTTTTTTTTTTTTTTTTTTTTTTTTTTTTTTTTTTCTTTCTTTTTTGAGACGGCGTTTTCTGTAATTCAGACTGACTTTGAACTCACTATGTAGTCCAGCTGGCCTCAAACTGGCAGTCCCCCTGCCTCAGCCTTCCTAATGCCACTATTCCCAGCTAGATTTATTATAATACTGGGTATTGAACCCAGGACTTTCACACTGAGCTGTGTCTCCTGGATTTGTAAATTTTTATCTTTTTTTGAGACAAGATCTTGATCAGTCACTCAGTTGCCCAAGTTGGGTTCAAACTTGTGATCTTCCTGCTTTAGTACCCCAGAACGTTATGATTCCAGGGATATACCACCAGCTAGGCATATTCATACCAAGATGATGTAGCTCTACTGACCATGACTAATGTGTTTTCTTGCAGCTCTTGAATTCTGTGAAGAACCCCCTTCGTGAGTTTATAGCCACCGTGCAGATGCAGCATGAGGACAGCCCCATCTACAGGGGCGTGCTTTCCACCCTGATTGCCGCACCTGTGGTTGAGATCAGCCACCAGCTACGAAAGGTGAGGTGCTGATCCTGAAGCTGCCCAGACTCTTTTGGCTTATAAGCTATTATTTCCACCAAAAGCACAAGTTCAGGTTTTCATATCTAAACCCTCAGAGATAGCTGTGTTTTTCTAGTACTGCACACTCTGCACAGACCAGTAGCATTTGGGAGTCATGTGCCAAGGACTAGGATGGAGAGGAGTTCTTGTTGGGGCATTTGTGTTGGCTGTCTTTGGGGCACACATGTTCAGCCTGCAACCCTGGACACTGGTAATGGGCCCCCATAAGATGATAAGATGTAACCTTTAAGTTTAATGTTAGTGTATTCATGACAGGCCTATAACTCATATGTCTCAATGTTAGGTGACCCTGATTTGAACATGTTATGTTCCTTCTGACTTGAACCACCACTTGCATGACTGTCCCACCTTTTTATTAATTCTATTAGATTAGATCCCTTTGCATCAACAGTGGTACAAGCTGCCAACTGGGATAGCCATACATAGGCCACCAGTGGTTCAAACTGGCAGGTGTGTGTTAATGTGTTTTTAGGGTTATTTTTCATGAGACTCAATTTATAGTGCTTAAGTGAGTGTGCTTATGTGACTTAGCAAGTAAGATGCAGTGATCACTGATGACAGCATTTCATTCTACCTGTGCGTGTGCCTGTGAAACCAGATTTGATGGGTACTAAGCAGACCTGTAAAGTTTGTTTCTTTTTTAATGTATTTAGTACAAGGTCTATAGGGTCTCACTACACAAACCGGACTCATTGATCCTCCTGTTTTTAGCCTCCCACGTGCTGGGATTATAGACAAGCACCACCACAACAAGTCTGTGTTTCTTAATTAATATGTAGTTTAAGACAATTTCTCTTCCTTCATTGTGGCCCATGCAGCCCTAACTAAAGGTTGGACATTAAGAAGCTTGGAAGAGTTGGTCTTTTTTTTTTTTTTTTGGTAGTGGTGGGGTGGTATTGGGCCTTGAACCTAGGGTTTTCACACTGAGTTACATCCTCCTTTTTTGTTCTTTTATTTTGAGGCAGGGTATCCCAGGATAAGCTGCCCAAGTTGGCCTTGAGCTTTCAGCCCTGCCTCCGCCTCCCAGAGTGCTAGGATTATAAGTATTTATAAGCATGTGCCACCACACCTGAGTTGAAATAAACTCTTTTTTTTTTTTTCTTTTTTTTTTTTTTTGGATTGTGTATTGAACTGAGGTCCTTGTGCTTGCCAGGCAAGCACTTAATTCTACTGAGCTATCTCCCTAGCCACTTTACACCTGAGTTGTTTTATTTCTTAAGGTTATTTCCTAGTGGGGCCCGGCAGGATGGCTCAGTGGTCTAAAGTGCCTGCTTAGGAAAGCTTAGGTGGCTGCAGGGAATGCGGTTTTATCACCAGCACATCATGTTGTGCCAGCCCTGTCCTGAGGGCAGGCTGAGCCAGCCATAAAAAAATAAACGAAACAAAAGTTCTGAAACAAGAAAAAAATAAAATAAAATAAAAAATTCTTTAAAAAAAAAAAAAGATTATTTCCTAGTGGTGAAATTGAGGATAGTTAGTGGTAAGCAGAATACAGTAGTTCTTATCTCCGGCTACTATAGTATTTCCTTCCATTTTTGTAAACCTAGGAGATTTATATTTCTGACATCAATTTCAATAATTCATTTTTTCTTGCATATTGCTTTGTTCTCTTAGAAATAACTATACCAGCCTGAACTGCATAGCGAGACCCTGTCCCAAAAAGACCAAAAAAAAAAAAAAAAAGAAAGAAATAACTATAATTGGATGGGGGACAATTACTAACACAGAAATTGTGAGTTTATTGTGTGAAAAAGGACATGGCTACATAATGGTTCAGGATATCATTTCCTTCTTGGAGACTGCACCCTGGGAGGTATGAGTCATGCCTGAGAGCAGGGGGTCTTCAAGTTCCACCCATTTGCACATGGTTGTGTGCCATGTGGCCACCGGCATGTGTCTCAGGGATATATTGCTGTGTGATCGAGCTGACATAGATGGCAGAGGTGGAGCACTCTCTGGAACCTTCTACCTGTAGTCTGCTGTTGACTAACACATTGATACATAGCACAGGCCTATAGGTCCATAAAAATTATACAAACTATGGGGCCCGGCGGGATGGCTCAGTGGTCTAAAGTGCCTGCTTGGGAAAGCTTGGGCGGCTTCAGGGACCGCGGTTCGATCCCTGGCACCACATGCTGCGCCAGCCCTGCCCTCAGGGCGGGCTGAGCCAGCCATAAAAATGAGTGAATATACAAATAAAGGTTCTGAAACAAGAAAAAAAAAATAAGTAAATAAAATAAAAAATTCAAAAAAAAAAAAAATGTTTAAAAAAAAAAATTATACAAACTTTGTAACAAAATTGTAACTAAAAAGATGTTTGCTAAATTCTGAATTATTAAATAAAATTTAAGGCCTTCGGGCCCGGCGGGATGGCTCAGTGGTCTAAAGCCCCTGCTTGGGAAAGCTTGGGCGGCTTCAGGGACCTCGGTTCGATCCCCGGCACCACATGCTGCGCCAGCCCTGCCCTCGGGGCGGGCTGAGCCGGCCATAAAAATGAGT
>PVJA010001628.1:27547-50513 GCA_004027025.1 Myocastor coypus | reverse complement strand
CTACCTTGCCCAACTCTCAAAGAATCCTGTGGATCACATGAGGTATTTGTTCTGTTTTTCACAGTGCCTCATGTTGTGCCACAGAGCTGAATGGTCTGACAACCCCATGCTCCTGAATAGTTGGGGTGCTCCTGTCTCCCTGAGGTCCCCATTGTTCTAGCTCCTCAAGAGAGATGCCTGCCACCCTGTGTGTGATAGGTCTGCGATTATGGGTTTGTCTCTCTTCTCATTTATTCTGCTTGCTTTCCTCACATGTACTGGGAAGCATTGTTACTAAGTGCAGGTTAAACTGACTGTCCTATGGTTATGACATCCCTCTCTTGGTGTCTTATAATGCTTTCTTCATAAAGTCCATTTTGATACTTCTTTTTTTTTTTTTTAAGAATTTTTTTAATTTAATTTTTTTTTTTCTTGTTTCAGAACTTCTGTTTGTTTATTTTTATGGCCGGCTCAGCCTGCCCTGAGGGCAGGGCTGGTGCAGCATATGGTGCCGGGGTCGCTGGAGCGACCTAAGCTTTCCTAAGCAGGCACTTTAGACCACTGAGCCATCCTGCTGGGCCCCTATTTTGATATTTCATAGCCATACCAGTTTTCTTATGCTTGGAGTTTGCTTAGCAAGTATGTTTTGATCTTTTCACTTCTGTGTGTCTTTATATTTAATAGTGTTTTTTCCAAACGCCGTACGGGTAGTTTTAAAAAAAACTTCAATCACATTGCTGCTTTTACTTGATGTGCTTGTAGCCTGTTTGATTTAGTGAGGTTATTGATTTGTTTAGAATTAAGATAATCATCTTAGCATTTGTTTCCTTTGATCCCATCTGCTCTATTAGTATCTGTCTTTTTTGTTGTTTACTACCATTTTTGATGAGTCAGGTTTTTTACTGCTTTATATTCTCTGTCGATTTTATATTATTCTTAGTGTGATCTTTTTGTGACTTACTTAGACTTTTTTGTATATTTCTGTTATGCTTGTCACCTCTGCATTCAAAAATGTGCATTGCCACATACCCTTTAGGAATCTGGTAATAATATTCTGCCCACTAGAATTATTCTGTCAGGTTTCACTTCTAGACTTGCCCTTAACATTAAAATATATTTTTACTTTAAAAAAAAAGACTTTATTGATTGATTGATTGATTGATTGGCCAGCTCAGCCTGCCCTAGGGATAAGGCTGGCACAGCATGTGGATTGAAGCACAGTCCCTATGGTTGCCTGAGCTTGCTTAAGCAGGCACTTTAGACTGCTGAGCTATCTCGCCCCCAAAATACATTTTTATTAATTTTTAAACTAGTCAATAGTCTTGTCTCACTGCATAGAAATATATTTACTATATTTTATCTTACATTTTTAATGTTTTTATTTTGTAATTTAATTTAGGTCCTTGATATAGAACTATATCTCCAGCCCGTTAAGCTTTTTCTTTTTTAAAATTTGAGCTAAGTTTCCCTGGTTGGGCTTGAAATTTTTATCCTCCCACCTCGCCTTCCCAGAGTGCTTAGATTACAGGTGTGCCCTATGCCTGGTTTATTAATGGTTACTGAAAGATTAATACAGTGTAATGATAAATGGTACTATTTTGTATCTAGTAATGTCTTTAATATTCAAATATGTGTTATAACTCTAGCAGAGAAAATACGAGGAGGCTTGTTAGATGTAGTGTCCCTCTGACAAGAAGTCTCAAAGACAGCCATAAATTTCTTATTCTCAGAAATCTTAAAGAATAAGACAAAAACATAAGGAGGGAGAGATGCAGAGTAAGATGGGCCTCTTCGTTCCGTAGTGATTACAGGTGGAGAAGAGTGGTAATAAGCTTGGCTAGGAGAGGAGTTCTGGATTTAGATCAGGAGCCACTTCCTGGGAAACTCGTGCTGGAAGACTTGTGTAACCTCATGTGGCCAATGGCAGAAAGTGTCATTGTTGCCTCTAAGGTCTGGCCCAACACTTTACTGCAGGCTCCACCCCTGAGGGTGTAGGCAGGAGGTGCGGTGGGCGCTGCTTGCCCCCAGGCCAGAGGTGGCCCCAGTGTGCTGCAGAAATGAGGCCAGGCTACTGCACTGGGAGGGGAAATCCTCATCCACAGGAGAAGGAAATGCAGAATTCCCTTAGCCCAAAAACTTCACAGCTGATACAGATACTGGGGATCGCTGGACTTGGACAAAGGCGTGCTGAGGGACATGTCTTCTGTTTTTGTCACATTGATGAGACCTCTCTGTAGATGATTCATAATTATTACAGATATTTCAATATTTAATAATTATTTTCAGTTTCTGGAAGGCCTTTATCAGTTGTAGAAGAAAACCCAGATCAATGTAAAATGAGCATTTAACTCAGGCTCAATTAATAATTTACTGATTTGGAACTTGCTTTAGGTTTCGGATGTAGAAGAGCTGACCCCACCAGACTGTCTTTCTGACCTTCCGCCATTTTCAAGGTGTATAATAGGAATAATAATGAAGTCTTCGAATGTGGTCAGGTAATCTTCTCTATGGTTCCAGACTTTTTGTCTCATCAGATTCCCTTTTATTCTCAAGCTTTCAAATGTACATCTTTGTTTCAGAAAAATATTCCAGAAAATGTATTCCTCCATCTTACCAGTGATAGAAAGTATTTACATTAAACTTATGTCAGACAAACGTCTAATTTTCTGCAAAAGATTTTCATCTAGCCTCTGGTTATGCTACTGTAACTAAAATTCAGTTGAGAGAAAAAATGTGAATATGGTGCTGTATTGAGTACTGTTTACTTTTAAAACACTTCATCAAGCTATGCACCAGCCTAGTTCTGTTCTGTGCATAACTGTGACCTGTTTCCTGCTGTGTCACCTGAGCTGACTCCTGGGTGTGGCACGGGATATGAGCGTACAGATACAGGGGGAATGCTGGCAGACCCACCCCTCTGGAGTTTCCTGGCAGGTACACCTGAGGAAACTCAGAAGGTCAGTAGCTATGAACTACTTTCTAGCCCCTCCTTTTCTTTCTCTTTTTTTATTAAAATGGTCTTTGTGGTGGGGGGGTGCTGGAGGATGTGCACAGCAGCTCTTTCTCACTTCCTACAGTGTTCTTTTTCTATTTTGGTGTGGGGGTGGATCTCAGGACCTTGTTCTTGCCAGGTAGAGGCTGGTATCTGGTCTCCTTTCAGCACTGTGTATAAATGTTTGTTTTGTTTTGTACTTATTTAATCTATATTATTTATTTATTTAATTTACTTACTTACTTACTTACTTTTGCAGTCCAGAGCTTGAATCCAGGGCTTTCAAACTGAGCTACCTCCCCACTATTTTCTTTAATTCTTTATGTTGACATGAGGTTCTCACGAAGCAGCTTGGCTTGAACTTGTGTCCTCCTACTCTTAGCTGGGATCACACACCCACCTGGCTCATGTCTGATTCTAATGACTCACATGGTTTGGCCTGCTGCAAGTGAAAGTAGAAGGCCTTTTGGCTGCGTTTCTCAGGCTGCCTCAATGGAAGCTTATAACTGTTGTAAGCCTGCCTGTGTTAAGTGTGTACTGTGGAGTAACTGTTGATACTTGTTGATTTTTATAGGTCGTTTCTGAGTGAGTTAAAGGCATGTGTGATGTCCGGTGATATTGAAGGCATTGTGTGCCTTACTGCAGTTCTGCACATTATTCTGGTTATTAACAAAGGTTGGTGAATGTGATACTGTCTTCCATACTTCCCCCGGGCGCTGCTGGGTATACTTCACCCCACTAGGAGGGCCACTCCTCTCCCATGTTGACCTTTCCCCACCAGGGCAGGCTCCCCACAGCCTTTGAGCCCATTTCCTGGTGTTCTCTGAAAATAGTGCTGCCCACCAGGGTTTCCTCTCCTTTGTCAGCCGGCTCCGTATACTTGAGCTTCCTGCTCATCTTCCTTTCAGTTCCTGCCTACCTCTCACTGCTGTGGAACACATTTAAGCATCCCTGTGTGCTCAGAATCCAAGTTTGTTGACTTGTTGGCTGAAAACAGTGGGACAGAGTAGGGCCAACTACTCTGGAGGCTGAGGCAGGAGTCTTACCATGAGATTGAGGCCAGCCTGGGCAAATAACAAAAAAATTAGAAAAATTAAAAAAAAAAAAAAAAAGAAATATTAGAGCATCCTTCATATAAACAGACAAAAAAAAGTTTTAGTTTTTTTTTTTTTTTTTTTTTTTCAGAACTGGGGATTGAACTCAGGACCTTTTACTTGCCAGGCAGGCACTTATTTTCCTGAGCTATCTTCCCCAGCCCCAAAAAGTTTTAGATTTTAGAACATTTTAGGTTATGGATTTCCAGATTAGGGACATCCTGCCTGTAATATGTTCTAACTTGCTGGGCTAAGTTTGGGCACAAAGAAGACTTCTGAAGGGATCCTGCCCTACAGCCCAGCTGAGCTGTGCAGAACGAGTTGTGTTCTCTACCAGGAGTAGAGGCTTGGACCCTGGGGTACAGAGTGCCTGGCCCTTAGCAGGTACTTCGCACTCCCTATTGGTTACTCTGGTGGGTGACTCAGAATTGTGCTAGCTGTTCTGTTTATCGGTGTGGACAGAAAACTTTCCACAGCAGTGTCCAGGGTGAATTTCTTGGGACTCCACTGACAGCTGATGAGCTCTTACAGGCATTCAGCCTTCCCAGCACCCTGAGGATCGCTCTTATCAGCTGTAGGGGTCACCTTAAAGGAAAGGGACATTGGCCCTTGCACACCATAGAGTGTGTATGTTTCTCTGTGTGGTGGTGATGTTTTCTCTATCTTCAATACAATATTCTAGGTAAGCATGGAAGTTCAGAAGTGAAGGAGGCTGCAGCCACTGTCCACAGAAAGCTAAAGATGTTCATGGAGATTACTCTGGAAGAGGATAGCCTTGAAAGGTACAGTGCAAGATGTCCTCCAGCTGTGGCCACACAGAAACAGTGTTTGGGATTGTGGTTTCATGCCTGCTGCTTAAAGCCTCGGGCGTCAGGATAGAAGCACCTCTGTTTAATTTACTTATTAATTACATGTTCACGAAGAATAAGACTGCTTTTAGTCTTGAATAAAGCTTGATGGTAGAGCCCTAGGCACCACACATTACAGTTGGTTGGTTGGTTGTGTGTTTGTGTGTGTGTGTGTCTATGTGTTTAGTACAGGATCTACAGGGTCTCCTTACACAGATTGGACTAGTAGCGATCTTCCTGTTTTTCAGCCACCCAAATGCCAGGATTACAGGCCCACACCACCACACCAGTCTCAGTCCCTGTCCCAGTTTGCCCCAGGGGCAGGCTGGCACAACAGGCTGGGGATTGAACCTTGGCCCCTGAGTCTGCCTAAGCAAGTGCTTTAATCCACTGATCTGGATTAAAAGACTGGTCCTTTTTTTTTTTTTTTTCAGTAAGAGCATTTTTAGCTTCTCAGCAAAACTGAAATACAGAGATTTTCTGTACATCTCCTCCTCCATGTATGCCTCCCACAAACCTCTACTATTGATATCCTAAACCAAAGTGATGAGCCGGCAAACATTATCACCAAAGTATATTGTTTATATTAGGGTTCACACTTGGTTCCATGTATTGTAAGGGTTGGGGCAAATGTGTGATAACCTAGATCCACCACTGTAGCACCATGTAGAGGGGTTTACCTGCCCCATAGTCCTCTGTGCTCTATCTGCTCAGACCCCCCCCTCCCCAAACCCTCCAAATCAGTACATACATCTGTGTGTTCATGTGCTTACAGAAGCTGAGAAGTCTCTGTATGGAAGCTACAGAGCCACAGCAGTCAGTTTTAGCTTCTTTAATAAGTCAGAAGTCAGTGTTCAGTCTGAGTCCAGCATACCGAGAACTAGGAAAGGCAGTGGTATGACTAATCCAAGGCCAAGATTTGAAAGTCTGCTTTTATCCTACCTTATCTCCAAGGATTTTTATAGTTGTTTTAGTGTTTTGTTGAAATGTCTATCATTGCTTCATTGAATTCCTTTTACCTCTTTATCAGTGACCGTTGACTGTATTTATGTTGGTCAGTCTAATTTTGGGCTCTCTTATTCTTTTCCATTGACTTCCTTGTATATTCTTTTGCCAGTACCACACTATCTTGATGGTGATACCATTATAGGCAACGCTAAAATTGGATAGCATTGGTCCTCTTTGTTCTTCAGTGTTGAGTTGGCTGTTTGGAGACTTTGCCTCTTCACATAAACTTTAGACATTTGTCAGTATACACACAATAATTTTCTGGGATTTTGACTAGAATTTTATAAATCTGTAGAAAAGTTGAGAAGAAATGACATCTTCTTAACAATACTGAGTCTTCCTGCCCATGAATGTAGGATGTCCATTTGTTTGGCTCATTTTTGATATCTTTTTATCAGAGTTTTATATAGTTACCATCATGTACATCTTATTCATA
The DNA here is from genome assembly GCA_004027025.1 of Myocastor coypus. NCBI lineage: Eukaryota > Metazoa > Chordata > Mammalia > Rodentia > Myocastoridae > Myocastor > Myocastor coypus. The sequence goes on along the minus strand of PVJA010001628.1, from coordinate 44,156 downwards.
TTTTGTGGTCTCATGGATTCCTCTCACTAAAGGTTGCATGGGATCGACTTAAACACACATGCATGTACTCATACACATACCTAAGTAGTTCTGGATAAAATTTATAAATCCAGAGCTGGCAAGAAGATCTTGAGACTTCTCTAGACTGCTGGCCAGCACAGGGGCTGCAGAGTAGTGGACAGCGGTGAACAAGAAGAAGAAGCAAGCACAGTGAAAGGTAGAAGACTTTAGTGATTAGCTTATGTTGACTATGGTTGGATGAGTGTTGGGATGGATTAGGATACTGAAAAGATCATAGAATGAATTTCACTAGGTTATCTTGGTCTTGTAACAAGTGTCTGAAATGGCAGAACGTGGAGCTGGCCGTGGTGGCTCAGCCTGTAATCCCAACACTTGGGAGGCTGAGGCAGGAGGATCGGTGCGAGGTCGAGACCACTCTAGGCTACAAAAGTGAGCTCATGGCCAGCCTGAACTGCATAGCAAGACCCTGTCTCAAAAGGACAAAAAAAAAAAAAAAGAAGAAGAAGAAGAAAGAAATGGCAGAGTGTGTTGGCCTGTGGTCCTCTGCAGGGGGCAAGGGCACCATGGGTGTCAAAGCTTACTGAGTTAAGTGATTGGGGGATATAGATATAGAGATTATCTTTGAGGAAGGTGCGTGGGAACATGCCTTGGATCATTCCAAGGTTATTAGGGAAAGAAAGGAATGACAATGAGCCACTTTGTAAATCATTGCTTAGACCCTAACAGCAGCACGGCTCTGGCTCTGCATGCAAACTGTCCTCAGAGAAGTAAAATAAGGGCTGCGAGGGGACACAGGGCCTACCCTGGCCTGGTGGGCAGGGAGTGGGGGCAGGTTGTCATGAGTGTGGGCCAGCAGTGTCCTGTCCATGTGGGTGGGCGGCTTAGGTTTCACTTATCTCATTTTATTTTTTTAAACTTTCTTTTCATTGGTACCCTTTGCAGAACATGATTACATTCATTGTGGGGAGCTGGTACATGTCCATAACACAGCATAGTTGTTTTTATATGTTCTTCCTCTGCCCCTCCTTCTGGTCCTATCCATTTGTGAAAGACCTGTCTCCTTGTTTCCTACTACCTATCTTTTCTATACTAAGCCTTATATATGTCAAGCTTTTCAAACGAAAAACCGTGCAATATAGAAGCTTGTGTGCTGTGTATCCTTCCTTGGGTTGTAGAGCAGCTCAGGACAGAGTGGAAGGAAGGAGGGACAAGCATGTGTCGTGCTGTGGGTCTTCTGAGGAGAGTGCTCACTGGCTTGGCATCCCCGGTGGGTGAACCATGCAGTGGGTGCCTGGAGGTGCTGTGCCAGGCTCCTGTTAGGCGGAGTTGGGAACTACTTAACACAAGTCAGTGTAAATTCAGCATTGTTCTTAAATGTGTCTGGTGGCACACCAAATTTATGCTGTATTTTTGAAAATGTACATTTGCCACTTTTCCTTTTGCTGAGCCTTTTTTCTTTGTGTTTCAGATTTCTTTATGAGTCATCTGTGAGGACTTTGGGAGAATTTCTGAATTCCTGACCAGGCCACCATCTTTGGATGTGTAGAAGTGGGAAGAGGACTCCCAGGAGTAAAATGTGTGTTTTTCTGGCTGTTAATGTTGATAATGGGGTAGGATGGAAATGAGCACGAGCCAAGAACTCAGATGTTCCCAAAGGTTTGCCCAGCACCGGTGTAGATAATATATTTAATATAGAGGATTCTGGGTGCCAGTGGTGCTGAAATCCATGGTGCAGAGAAGAAAAAGACACTTTTCCAACGAACCTGGTTATTTTAAAAATCCTCTTTTATAAACACTATTTTTTGCAGAAAGTGAATAATAAAGCAGTGCCAGCCTGTTTGTGTGCTTTATTTAAATGTTAGCAAGTTTCCAGGGACCCTGCATAGTGGCTCTGGTGGTTCAGGGTCTGTGCTCCACTAGAGGACCACCGAGCACTGCCATAGCTGGAGCTGTTGGCCATCATCTATGCCTTCTCCCTGCCCTGCAGGTGCCAGGATTGTCTTGGTGGCAGACACCTTGGAATAGACTGGGGTTAGTGCTGCCTGATCTTCATGTTCACTTCATCTTCCTCAGCCTCTGAGTTCAAAGGTTAAAAAGCCCCCAGTGTTTCCTGCCTGTGCATCCCTGAGGAGATACAAAAAAGGGACCAGCTGTACTTAGGAGCATTTAGGGTTTTCCAAGGTATACCTGAGAAACAGTCGGGGTGGGCATTACTGCTGCAGCTTGGTTTGGTTAAATTTTTTTTTTTAATGTATTTGGTTGTTGCAGGCTCTCCTGCAGTCCGGACTTGTGGTGATCCTTCTGCTTTCAGCCTCTCCAGTGCTGGGATTACAGGTGTGAGCCACTACACCTGGACTCTGGCTGGCTCAGCTTGCCCTAGGGCAGGGCTGGTGCAGTGTGTGGTGTTAGAGATCGAACTGCACGGTCCCTGCGCTTGCCTAAGCAGGGGCTTTGGTCCCCTGAGCTATCTTGCCAGCCCTGGTTTGGTTAATTTTGAATACAGGACTTTTCTGGACTTCTAGTTTTTTTCTGTGGATTGACCTGTGTTCTATGTTGGTGATTGACATTGTGCTGGGAACACATTTCTGTCACTCTGGGTACACTGGGGTTTGATAAGGTTGTGTGCTGATTCATCATGCAGTTCACTGAGGAAGAGATGAATGTCCTTCCACTATTATTCATTCTCCCCTTTTCCCATCTCTGATTTTGTAGTTGTGTATATGCCCGCCATGAGCAGAGAGTGCAGTCACCAGTTGGCTCACCCCTCTGTGCAGCCAGGTACCCCATTATAGTGAAAATACTGAGGTACCTTGAAAGCCAAGCTGTTTGACCAGCACCCTGCCCTGCTTCAGACTGGAGCAGAGTGTGGCTGTGCTGCTCCGAAGGGTGGGGCCCAGTTTGAGTTTCCTCCAAGGCCCTGATACCTTCATGAGATCTGAAGGTGCAGGCTCGGAACAGCACAGCCTCTACTCATGGCTGCAGACACTTCCCGCTGTGGAGAGGACCAGGGAACACAGGAAATGAAGAAAAGGAACTTTCAATGGGCTGAACATAGTTGAGCACACTTGGAATTGCAATTCTTTGGGTGCTGAAGCAGGAGATTTGCTGCATATTTGGGGCCAGCGTGGGTTACAATATGAGTTTAAGATCAACGTGAACCGAAGTACATAGTGGAAAACTGTCTCAAAAGACCAAAAGAAAGGGGCCCAGCAGGATGGCTCAGTGGTCTAAAGCGCCTGCTTGGGAAAGCTTGGGTGGCTTCAGGAACTGCAGTTCGATCCCTGGCACCACATGCTGCACCAGCCCTGTCCTCAGGGTGGGCTGAGCCAGCCATAAAAATGAGTGAATAAACAAAGGTTCTGAAACAAGAAAAAAATAAATAAAATTAAAAATTCTTTAAAAAAAAAAGACCAAAAAAATAAATAAATAAAAAGTATAAATGGTTCTACAGTCTAGATCAGTGGTTCTCAGGGTGTAACGTGAGGGATGGCCAGTCCCACCCAGATAATGTGACGTGTGACAGTCTGTAGAGTCACCATGCTGACTGGCTTCCTGCATTTGCCTGTCACTGCATAGTTCTGCATGTATGCATTCCCAGGGCCTGCATCCCAGAGTGGTGGAGCAGGGCAGCATGTTACATGTATCCCGCTCTCGACGTAACACGCTGCCCTGTGTGTTAAGTGTAACCCCATTCTCCATACTGGCTGCGTGTGCTAAGTGTGCCACTGTTCTTCACACTGTGTTAAGTGCACCCCCATTCTCCACACCAGTTGTAACATTTTATTCTCCAGCAACTGCTGCACAGCTGTTCTCGAGGCTTGCAGGTGTGCACCTTCTCAGGGTATGGGGTGACTTGTTATGGCTTCATTTGCACTGTGGATATCAGGCACTGCACATGGCAGTATTCGTGGGTCTGCACTGGGGAAGTCACAGCTCGGATGTGCCCTCAACTGATTCTCCTGTATTGTCCTGTCGTCTGTCTCATTGAGTTGCGAGGGCCCTTGGGTGCCCGGGTGGTTTGCCTTGACCATCTGCCAGTTACTCATGCTCCTGGTGCTCCTTTGGCATCTTTGCATGTGTCAGTTCTCTGCCTGCTTCCTGTCTTCTCTGAGCTCCATGGTTCCACTGCTTCCAGCTCCTCCCAGGCGGCTGGTCCAGGCTGTTTCATTCGAGACTTCATGTGCATGTCTAGTCTTCCTTTTAAAAAATTATTTTTAAATTGTGTTAGTAGATGTTTGCAGTTGACACAGTTCACAGTCATCTTGGGGAGTGTGTACAAGTACATAGGTCAGGGCTGGAGCTGGGCACACCCTGCCTAGGCAGAAGGCACAGACTGGAGGGCAGCCGGGTGCTGAGCAGGGAGGGGTCTGGGGCTGTGCGCTGTCTGCACCCTCCTTTCCAGGGATGTCTGTCAGCTGTGGCACTTTCACTTCTACCTTCTTGCACTTTTCCAACCCTAGGTGACTTTGAAGCATAGCCCATATGTCACATAAAAGCAACCAGGTAAGTACATAAATGGGATTAAGTTTAAAAGAAAGGAAGCCGGGCATGGTGGCGCACGCCTGTAATCTCAGCACTCGGGAGGCTGAGGCAGGAGGATCGGTGCAAGTTCGAGACCAGCCTGAGCTACAAAAGTGAGCTCAAGGCCAGCCTCAACTGCATAACGAGACCCTGTCTCAAAAAGACAAAAAATAAATAAATAAATTAATTAATTAATTAAAATAAAGGAAAAGGATGGAGGCAGTGGGGAGAGGCAGAACTTTAAAAAGAATTATGAAGCAATCTCAAAACATACAGAAGACAGTTAAAATAAAAGCCATATGATATTTTGTGCCTCATGTTCTTAAGTTGGTGATTACATCCCTGAATTGGAATCCCAGTAAACTTTGTGGACCAAATTCTGTACCTTTGGGCCCCTCTGCCTTCCCAGAAGCCACGTTCTTGTTCCGCGCCCCTGCCTCCCACAGTGTATGGAACTTGCTTCTGTGGTGCCTCCCTGTGCTGGCTCCTGCTACTGACAGGGATTCTTCTGGGGTGCTTCACCACTGTTGCCCTTTGTCTTCTAGCATATTGGCTGGATGACTATTATACGATCTGCCTGGGAAAAGAGGAAGAAGTCCTGGGCTTTCCCAGTATTCAAACTGGGAAAGTATTCAAAATAATGACTACCTTCCAGAAGCATTGTCACTAGCGTGCTTTCTTACATCGTGGCCAGGCTACAGGAGCCACAGGCCACAGGGCCTGGCCTGTCAGCTTCCTGTGCTGGACCTGGAGTGGGCGCTCTGTCAAGGACTTCGGGTGGGAGAGGTGGTGCTGATGGGCCTCTGATGGGTGGCTGTGGCCTTGTCAGCACTGTGGAGAGGATCCTGGAAATGACTGAGGTTCCAGTTGTGATAAATGCCTTGGTTACGTGTAACACTGGTGGTGAGTCCAGGCTGCCGGGGATGCCAGGGTTCAGCCCTGCCTGTTGGACACCAGGGATGTCCCTCGGCACGGGAAACGTGTTCTCAGGACAGCATTTCACGCACCACAGTCCCAGTGGTTCCTGAGAGCAGTGCAAGGCTGCGCAGTATTGTGCCTTTGGGGCTGACCCCACAGGAGCACAAAGTCCTTTCCATGGGGCCATTTTGCCTCAGCTGGATACATAGGTCTTTATTTTTATCAATTTGTCGGGATTCTTAAAACTGCTTTTAGTCCTATAATCACATTTACATGGTGCCAAGATCAGAATTTCAGAGAAGATACATTTAACAAGAATGTATTTGCTCATTTCTGAAATAGGCAATTCATTTGCTAAGTGTATGGCTTATTCTGTTAAAAAGTAAGCAAATCGGGGGCTGGGGAGATAGCTCCAAGGCACAAGCACCTGCTGGGCAAGTGCAAGGTTGTGAGTTTGAACCCCGGTCCTGCAAAAAAAAAAAAAAAAAGTAAGCCAATCTAGGGCATACTAGTCCCCTTTCTCAGATGAATAGTGGCATACCACATACACCTTACCTTCCTTGCTTTTAGCCTCATATGTCTGGAAACTACTTGAAAACAGCACGGAGCAGCCCCTCATTGATAGGTTTTGGCCCTCGTATGAATTGCTGAATTATTATGGTGATCATCTAATATGGCTGAAGCCCTTAAAACAACAGCTTATCTTCCCAAAGACCACCTCCCCCTTCTTCTCCAACTCAGCCCAGGGTACAATTTCCTTCCACTTGTCCCGCCACCTCCGGGAAGGCCCCAATCAGCTCCTCAGGTAAATCTAAACATCCTCCTCAAATCCCACCCCTGGTAAAAGGTCATAAAAGCCTCAGCCTCCCTTTGTTCCAATTCAGAGAATTCCTTATCTTCCCCGAGTTCTCTCCGTGTCCTCCAAGAAAATAAAGCCCTTTTCCCTTTTCTCTTTTTCCTTCTGCCTGTTTCTCAGCTGCGACATCGCAAAAAACCTATCACTCATCTCCTGTGCTGCCAGGAGTAACACTGAGGAGCATCCGCCACCGTGATGCGAGCACTTCACTTCTGTCAGCCCAGCCTGTCAGTGTCTGGGCTTTGAAAGAGATGTCTAGACAAGAACCTAGCAGACCCTTGCTAGCTAAAGGCTGGGGGAATATGAACATGTCTGAAAACTGCTTGCATGTTAGCCACCTGTGAGTAGCTGCCAACACTGCCCCGCCTCCCACCTGCACGGCTCCGTCATACAGTGAGGGTCCACTGTGACCACCCATCCGGCCAACTCAGTCTGCAACCCAGCCTTATTCGTAGTGGCACTTGCTTCCCTCAGTCTCCTCTGCATTTCTTTACCTCTAGTTTCTCCTGTTATCTTAGCAGAGCCAAGGTTGACCTCTCCAGGCCAGAGAGCTGAATGTATACAAGGCTGAGGTCAGGAGGGGTGGAGGTGCTGGCTATACCCTCTGTCACCTGCTTTTGTTACTGATAAATTTGTCATTTCTTCCTTCCCTGTTTCTTCATTTCTCCATTCTTGGGGACATTTTTCTTTTAGCCTTAACACAGAGTCTGTGGCCAGGGTCCTGGGGGTGAAACAGGACCTTTTATTCAAGCAATAATCAAACAAAGAAAGGACAAATAGTTCCATCCTGTTCAACAATAAACAAGGAACCAGAGATACTGCGGCCCAAAACAAACAGTTGTCCAGGATGTAGGTGCGGGCTGGTGAGCTAAGCTCCTCCAGTCGTCTGCAAATGCCACAGCACTGGTGCTGAGTTACTGTAGGTGCCAATGGCATGGACACTGTGGGAGGTGGCCATTCCCAGTGACTTCTGTGCCCGGGGCAGGGTTAGGAAGCTGATAGCACAGCTTAGCCTTGCCCATGGGCTTCTGGCCATTGTGGGTCACAAAGATCCTTCTCCCAGCCTGGCTCCAGCTTTTCCTGTCTTTCTTTTGTGTCCCCAAGTTTGCGAGTCAGCTCTCAGGACCTCAGGCACCCTCTCCAAGACCGGGTGGGGTATGGACCATGTACGGACCATGGTATTAGGTCTGCCGGTGAATCAGCTCGGTTCTACTCAAGTCCCATGTGCTCCTGTGACAACGCTTAGATGCTGATCCACAATCCAGACTGCAGAGAGAAACAAGGCGCATGTGAAGCTTAATCTACCTAGCATCCGGGCAACACTGTAGGGAGAAAGTGCAGAGGGAACGGGCAGCCTAAGGTGCACACACAACGGAGTACACACAGCCCTTTTCCGGTGCCTTGAACACCGCTCAAGTACCCCGCAAACCCGCCCTGTCCTGTCCTGGTCTTTTTTTTTTTTTTTTTTTTTTGTCTTTTTGTCTTTTTTTAAATTTTTTATTTTATTTTATTTTTTTTCTTGTTTCAGAACATTTGTTCGTTTATTCACTCATTTTTATGACCGGCTCAGCCCACCCCGAGGGCAGGGCTGGTGCAGCATGTGGCCCCGAGGAGAGGATCGAACCGTGGTCCCTGAAGCCGCCCAAGCTTCCCCAAGCAGGGGCTTTAGAACACTGAGCCATCCCGCCGGGCCCCGTCCTGGTCTTTTTGAAAGCCCCTGGGAGAAGACTTTACAAGTCTGAAGGACCCAGGTGCAGGGCACCGGAGGGGAAGCGGGGAAGGACCCCAGCAGACACTAGTTCGGCCTCACAACAGCTCTCCCCGCGCGGGTTACAGGCCGAGGACCCCTCAGTCCCTCCAGCAGAGACCCCTCAGGAGGTTCTCCCTATGACCAGCCACAGCTGCACTCGTGGGTGATCAGTTCAGCTCAAACAGTAGGAATTAGGCTTCTCAGGCCAAGCGGCGTTGGGGAGCAGCTTAATTTCACCCCTGGGGCCGCGGAGCCTGCGTGACCCGAGAACCCGAAGCCGGAGAGGACGGCCTGCTGTGAGGGGGAGGACAGGAGAGGCGGGGCCGAACTCAGCAGCCGCCCGCCCTCCAGGAGCGACGGGCGTGTTCCGGGCGGGGCTCGCTGGGGGCGTGTCCCAGGCAGTGGGCGGGGCCGTCGGCGCTGTCCGGTGCTGAAGCTCTGCCTGGCGCCGCCGCAGGAGCGCGGAGAGGCGCGGCCGCGGGAGCTGGCACCGCCCGCTCGGTCGTGCTTGGTCCTGCTCGGTCCTCGCTCCCGCGCGGCCATGGACTAAGCTCAGGGAGGGCCACGGGGATGGGGCCGCCGCTCCTGTCCCTGCTGCTGCTGCTGCTGCTGTTACTGCTGCCGCTCGCACTGCCCGCCGCCCCCGCGCCCGCACCCCGCGGCCGGCAGCTCCCGAGGCGCCTGGGTAAGTGAGGGGCACAAGGCAGAAGGCTTGAGGCGGAGAGGGAGCCTGGGGGAGGGGTGTCTGTCAGCGAAGGCGCCTGGGAGCGAGGAGACCGCTTCGAGGGGGAGAGGCGCCTGCGGAAGGGGTCGCGAGGGTGGGGTCGGAGGAGGCTTGGGGGTCGCGGGCCCAGCCACCCTGGCTCAGCCCTTCGCCCCGCTTACCGTCACGCGGGTGGGTATTGCTCCCCTGCCTCAGTTTCCAGGCTCGGGTGGGTCGGGGAGCGCAAGTGTGGAGGAAGGGGCCGCGTGGACAAGGACTCCGTGGGGCCTCCCGCTCCTCGCGCTCCCGTTGAGATCGGAGGTGGGGGCGGAGGACATTTTCCTCCATGCTGGGGAGGGAAAGGGAGGCGACAGGGAGGAGGGCGGACTGGCGTCTTTTCCGACTGGGTACCTCCCTCCTCGTCTTGTCTGAGGAGGTTCGCTATAGAGCAACGTGTGCAGGAAGCATTGGGGCCCGGACTGCTGCTGGCTGGCTGGAGCCCTGGGGTTCAAGGACAGTGAGCAGACCTGGACGGGTGTCAGAAGCAGCCTCCAAGCTGTCCAGGGACCCTGCACCTTCCTCCTGCCCCTGTTTCTCTTGGTCTCAGCGTTGCTTCATCTATCAAAACCCCAAAACAAACAAAAACCACAGGAAAGGAGGCAGCCATTGGCCCTCCAGATCCCCAGGCCTGCACACAGTGATCCTGGGCTCTTCCAGCAGCTGGCATCTTGCACAAGCAGAGCACGGGCTGTGTGCACTCCAGGCATGCCCTGCTTTGGGGAGCTGTCTCTGCTCCTCTCCTTCGCCCCAGCCAACCCTTCTGTGTCCTGGCTTTTTGGAGGGGGCAATACTTCTTCCTTCTGCATTTGAGCTGGGCAGAACTCATGGGAGCTGTGTTTGTCCAGCTAGCCAGGTGCCACCCTCCATGCCTATGGAAGGTGGGGCATCATGGCATGAGCTGCCTGCTGGGCATTAGTGGTCTCTTTCTTTGTGATTGCCAGTTTATAGCATTTTGCCAAAATCACAGAGAGGGGGAGGCAGCTGAAGAGGAGCTGAGAAAACCCAAAGATGAAAGCAAATGAAGACACCATGCTGTCCTGGACCATCTTGCTGAGCACAGTGATGTTGTCTTGGCAACAGCGAAGTGGAATCATGCCACATAAAAGGCGTGCCCTCTGCAGCCACACAGCCTTCAGTGTTTCAGTCTTGTGGGTCTGGGAGCTGGTGGATCAGAGACCACAGGGAAACTATGAGGGCTAGGGTGCCTTGTTTTCCTCCATCCAGCTTAAAGGGTCTACGTCATACAGTCTTTGTGGAACAACATGAAGGACCCAAGATTTGCATGGAGGATGCCAGGGACAGGAACAACACTATCTTCCCCGTGAGTGTCTGTGCCCCTCAGCCGGACCCTACACCAGCTCTGCTCAGTTGCTGCTGCATATGCTCAGGACCTCTCTGCAGAAGCCATGGCAGGAGCAGGTTCACCAGGAGAAGCAGGTGCTACTGTTCTCTGTCTTTGCCATCTGGATCTTGGTAATGGTCACACGAGCTGCACTGTCTCAAATATGAATCCAGCTTGAAGGCACATGCAGCAACCTTGAGCCTGACCCAGCCATCACTTGCCTTTCGGGTTGAGGCCTACAGAACAGATGGCTGAGGAGACCCTTGTCTTTGTGCCTTTTTTTTTTTTTTTATCAGATAGCATCATATGTTAGAACGAGGCTGATTCTACCTGTGTGGGACTATTCTTGCTTGGATGAAGCCCTCTGGTGAATAGATGTGTACCTGCATTTATCCTCAGGGCTTTGGGTCACCTGCAGGGTGCTGAATCCAGGAATGGGTGCTGTGGCACACCATGGGGTGCTGTCCCCATTGCCTCACTTCCTCTTATAGGAGGACACACTTTCCCTTAGCCATTCCATCTTTCTGCCTGGTACCTCCCTCCCATTCAGGAGTCTCTCTGGTGGGAAAAGTTTCCTTCGTAGCATTAATGATTGGCAAGGTTGGGGTCAGGGCTGGAGGGGAGATAGCAATGTGCCCTCCTCTGCTTTATTTTTATTTTTATTTATTTTTTTTTTCATCACTGGGGATTGAACTCAGGAAGCACTAAGTTACTTCCCCAGCCCTTTTTGTATTGTTTTATTTTTCGGTTTGAGACAGGGTATTACTAAATTGTGCAGGCTGGCCTCAAATTTGCCATTCTGCCTCAGCTTCCAGAGTAGTGAGATTATAAGCAACAGCACCTCTTTTTAATTTCTTTTTTTTTTTTTTTTTTTGCGGGACCGGGGTTCAAACTGACGACTTTGCACTTGCCCAGCAGGTACTTGTGCCTTGGAGCCATCTTTAATTTCTTGATTCATTTCGCCTCCTGCACTAGGCAGCATTGTTCAGGACAGCTCAGTGACTCTGCGTGCACATTTGTCTTCCTGGACTTTGCGCCTTCTTTCCCTGCTGCCTCCCTCTCTTCCCTGCTCTGAGATTGCAGGGCCTCTTAGGCCAGATCCTCCATGTTTTCCCTTCAGTCTGTTTTGAGCATAAGTGACCATTCTGCAGTGTTGTGGAGGTACATTTGTGAACCTGCCTGGTGGCTCCCAAACCAAAGGTATCCTAAAGTACCCTCCCCTATTCTCTGAAGAAATGTGCATCTCCTTTGCCAAAGGCTGAGCCAACCTTCCATGCGATCCAGGAAGAGTCCAGATTCAAACCTTGCCAGGCGCTGCTGCGACGACGGGTGCTGTTCATTTTGCCCTTTTGTTTTCTCACCATTTGCCCACATGTATTCTTCATTCACCCACGTGGAGCTGAGAAGCAGAGCTGTCAGCAGTGGGAGTGGCTGCTTTGTGAACTGCATGGCCTGATTGTTCAATTTTAAATCAAAGGATCCTTCCTCTCAGCAAAGCACAAATCCGTCTTTGCTTTCTGGGGTCCAGAGCCTTTGTGATGAGTTCTGTGGCGATGAGCTGAAGCCCAGTTCTCTCCACATCTGTGAGCTGTTCTCTGCTTGTTGGTCACCTCTCCATTAGCCTCTGGGGTGGGGTACCTGGGCAGGACGAAGGTGTGTGGAGAGGAGGTGCCAGGCGGTGGGTTCAAGGTGAGATGCCCTGTATGGAGGTGAGAGGGCTGTGCCTGTGCACAGGTGGCTGTCTAGTGTGTCTGCATGGCCCCTCTCCAGGCTAGGCTTGGCTGTGCGTGCGGCTTCCACGCAAAGCTGACACGTTCCACACTTGCCTGTCAGGGCCATCATTCGGCAGTCCCCAAAGAGGGGCAGTCCTGCCTTTCCCAGCGTGGCCTCTCCCGGCACACAGGGCAGGGTGTCTGTGTGCCGGGAGACTTGCAGGATTGGGGCTTCTGGCCCACAAGGGGCACAACTGTGGCAACTGAGCTGTGGGTGGAGGGCAGGTAGCACCCCCCACATGCACCTTGGGTTCTAATTCTGTGGAAATTATTGATTCTGTGATGATGTGATGATGGCTGCTGCATTCTGGTGTTTTTTTTTTTTTTTTTTTTTTTTTATTGTTGTTGTTTTTTTGAACCAAGGATCGAACTCAGGGCCTAACATTTGCCAGACAGGCACTTGTGCCCCTGAGCTATCTCCCCAGACCTATTCTGGCTCTACTTTTTACACATGGTGTTACCTACTTTGAGAATGTAGTTATTCAACTAATGTTCTGTAGGTTAAGGGGAGCAAGGAACACGGGTGGAGGGAGAAAATTGTGGAGCCAGACAGCTGCTGAGCTGTGGCTATAGAGCACAGTTCTCAGCCTGTGGGCCACGACCCCGGTGGGGGTCAAACGACCAAAACACAGGGGTCACCTAAAACCATTGGAAAATACGTATTTAAACCCATGCTATGCCACGGCGAAATGTTATTTGTTGGAATTAGTAATTTGAAGTATCCACCAAAATTATTTTTTGGTTTGGGGTCACTGCAACATGAGGAATTATATTGCAGGGTCACGGGATTAGAAAGGTTGAGAACCACTGCAGTGTAGAGGGTCTTATTAAGAAGGTCCTGAGATCATAGAAATAGAGATAGGTCTTTGTAGACACAAGGAAACTTGTTTTTGGAACCAAGGATGGAATTCAGGGCCTTGATTACCTGAAAATTACGGGACACGTGCCTGCTCCGCTGTGTGCAGATGCACTAATCCCCAGCAGTGTTGGTTGCTGGCCTTGAATTTCCCTAGCCCTCCTCATCCTCTTCAAGACTGAGGATGTCAAGATAAAAGAAACTAATCACAGGGACCCTCAGTTGCCCTCTGTCACAGCACTGAGTTCAAGGTCCCCCTGGCATGGTGCCCAGAAGTCCTTACACCTACAGTCACCTGAGATCCCAGGAAAGCAGAGCCATGGTCACCCTCAAGGTGAGCTCTCCTTCTCTGAGCAGGAGCAGTTATCTCATGATGGCAGCTGAGCCCCCACATTCTTCAGCAAGGACAACTCTGGGAACCAAGTTGACCCTCAAGGGTTCCTCCAAATGGGATCCCTAACTGAGAATGAGCCACCAGGCCCTGGTCTGTCTCAGCTGACCCTTAAACGCTATACCTGCTTCTGTGAGCAGAGGGAGCAACTCCTGTTACTCCAGCCACAGTCTTTTCCTGTCTGTCTTCCCCTGCCTTTTTCTTTCTTTCTTTCTTTCTTTCTTTCTTTCTTTCTTTCTTTCTTTCTTTCTTTCTTTCTTTCTTTCCACATAATGGCCAGCTCAGCCTGGGGGTAGGGCGGGCACAGCATGACAGCATGATGTGGTGCCGGGGATTGAACTGCGGGTCCCTGTGGTTGCCTAAGTTTGCCTTAGCAGGTGCTTTAGACCGCTAAGCCATCTCACCAGCCCTCCTGTCCTTCTTGCTATCTAACTCTACCTGATAAGTCTATGCTGTGACTCACACTGATGTCTCGGAGTACAGGTCCACATCTCCTCTAGGAGATCCTGTTCCTTTTGCAATTCAGTGTGGCCCAAACTAAAAGCACCTCTTGGCTTTGGGTGGCAAGTACTCTAGATCTGCTGGGGTGCATATGAACTTTGCTAGTTTAAGGATCCTTTGTTCTGAAGGGGTGAAGAGACACCCTAGGAAATGGACCAAAAGAGTTCTGTCTGATGCATCGCAGAGATGAAGGCCAATTTGCAGAAGCCAGCTCAGGACTGTCTTATCTTTCCTGACAAGATGTTCTGTTTCCCAGAGAAAGCAAACAGCTGAGCTCATGGCAGATAGCCCTGTGTTCCACATAAATGCACCTGGCAGCTGTTTCCACATTAGTCTAAATTGACCTTCATAAATGTAGACCCAGCTGGACTTATTTTTCCCAATGCTGGTTGATAAGAAGGCCAGAAAACTTGAGAAGCAGAAAGCAGTCCGTCTGCTTTTCTGGTGCCTGGAAACAGTGGAAACAGCTTGTTGAAGGAAGGACTTTTCTCTTTCAATTCGTGCTATCTCGAGCACTGTGCCAACCCACTCTTCAAATATCTAGGACAGGAAGTAAAAGCAGGCGCGGCTCCCCGGGGACACCTCCGCCTCCACATGTTAAGTACCTTTTGTTTGTAGTCTGCCTTGCTGGGCTGATAGGCAGCAGCTCTTGTTGGACTTTGAGTTCAGCACTGCCTTTGTCTTTGGAGGCCAGGCCGGTGCAGGTGATGGCAGGAAACCGGAGGAGCACGGCTGGTGGCAGATCTTCAGTGCACACTGTCCCTGTGGGGCGGCTTGCTTTATCTGTTCCCTCTGGGGACAGTAAGCATGGCTCAGAGGGCAGAGGATGGGCCCGCGCAGCCTGTGTGACCGACCAGTCAGCACGGGGTGACTGGGGCCTGTGGCAGGTGAGAGCAGGAACTCCCGGGTGCAGGACAGACTGGAGTTTACTTTAAAATGACACTGCACGTTGTTCGTTTCCTTTTGGTGCTGCAGTCTATGTATGGCTTCAAGAGCCTTCACTCTCGGGTCACAGAGCAGCACGCCCTTTGCCTTGACAGCCCACTGCTGGCTTTGCCCTGGAGCCCCGGCACTGAGCTGAGTTTTCTGTGTGCTCCCATGACATGCCTGGACAGCCCAGCAGGAGCGTCTTGGGCTCTGCTTTAGAGCCGAGCAGACCAAGACTCACTCACATGGCTGAAGGAGGTATCTGGGCCTCCAGAACCCGTCCTTCCCAGTGGCCAATGCCAGTGGGCCAGGTGGCCCCTGAGGTCCGGCAGGACACTGGTTGCTGCAAGAACGCTGTCCTCTGAGGCCAGCAGGACCAGGACTGTGTCTTCTTGCACCACTGATCATCTTTCTGGAGCTCAGAAGCTGCAAGGGGTCTGCTAGGCCTATTCCAGGAAGATTTTGAAATACTTGACGGCTCTGGGGCTAGGGACATCATTTTCTGATTGGCCTTTGTTTAGGGGTCAGATTGAACATTCTGAGGAGCTTTAATGTTGAAAGAGGATGGCTTGTTTTGAACCCTTTAGCCCTCTGTGCTAGCGGAGATGTGGGCGCTGCATAACGTCTCTGTGTCATCTTAGTGACAGCTGTTCCCAACGCTCACTGAGTGCCACCAGACCAAAAGAGCCAGAAGGGCAAGCTCTGGAGGAGTCCTTGTCCTGGACTTGTAACAGAGTCCACTTCAGAACAAAGATGAGTGAGGGAGAACCTCCAGGAGACAAACCTAAGAGGTTCCGGGGAGCTAACTCAGAGGGACACAGGCCCGGCTGGTGCCCTTCAGCAACTCTGCTTTCTTTGAAGTAGCTGTGGAGGGCAGGACAGACGGGTCTGCCCTGCGGCCTGGGCATTGTGTCCTGCCCGGTTCTGAAAGCACATCTGGTTGCTGACCTGGTTTTTAGAGAGGAAGGGCTTTGCATGGATGGCACGATTGGCGCTGGTTTTCACAGCGAGACACACTCAGTTGTGGCTGGGGGACTGCGAGCAGCCCAGCGACCTGAATGTTCTCTGAGACAGCTAACGTCCACGGAGCTCTCGGTAGGGCAGGGAATGTGGCCCGGGAGGGGCAGCATGAGGGGCAGCCGGTGGCCTTCCCCCTCGTGTCCTCCATACACGTTCATTTCCACCAGAAGCCCTAGAAGCCTCTGCCTGAAAATAGGCCTGAGATTCTGCTCAAGTGCGGCTCCAGGACCCCATGGAAGAGCACAGAGGCTTCCTACACCCTTGCGCCTGGGGCTTTGCCTCACCATTCTCTCCTCTCTTCCGTTTCGGCTGCATCCTCTCCTCCCAGCATCCTCTCCTGCATCCTCTTCTGCATCCTCTCCTCCCAGCATCCTCTCCTCCAGCATCTTCTTGTCCTGCATCTTCTCCTCCCAGCATCCTTTTCTCCCAGCATTCTCTCCTTCTAGTATCCTCCCCTCCTGCATCCTCTCCTCCCAGCATCCTCTCCTCCTGCGTCCTCTCCTGCATCCTCTTCTGCATCCTCTCCTCCGAGCATTCTCTCCCTCTAGTATCTTCTCTTCCTACAACCTAGGGAAGTACAAGTTCTAGTTACTTCTCTCAGAAGCCCCCAGTTTCCCCAGTTACTGCTAGGGTTTGGTGGCCAGATGAGATGGAATATCATTACTGAAAATGACATGGCAGGGCCGGCCAAATAGCTCAGTGGATTAAAGGGCCTGCAAACAGGGGCCAAGGGGTTCAATCTCCAGGCTTGCTGTACTGGCCCTGCCCCTTGGGCATGCTGAGGTAGCAGTTAAGACTGGGTGTGGTGGTGGGAGCCTATAATCTCAGCTTTTAGGAGGCTGTAAATAAGCTGATCCCTTCAAGTTCAGTCTAGTAGTGAGACCCTGAACACCTTGTAGACCTTCCCTTCCTAAAAATACAAAAAAAAAAAAAAAAAAAAAAAAAAAAAAAAAAAAAAAAAAAAAAAAAAA
>PVJA010001628.1:0-27447 GCA_004027025.1 Myocastor coypus | reverse complement strand
CCCGACCATTGATGTTTTTGCAAAAACACTACTATTATAGATAGGAGCATCACTCATATTTGTAGATGCATACATTTTGAAGGCAGTCACATCTAACTTGAACACAGGCATGATTATGTTGTTACAATAAGGAATGATGCAGCGTTGTTTGAAATTTGACATCATCCCCTCAGAAGAAATATGATTTAAATTATGATAATACAGTTTGCTTACAAGTTAGCTGTGAACATACAATAAAAAGAGAAAGTAATGGACTGGGGAGATAGCTCCATGGCACAAGTGCCTGCAAGCTTGTGAGTTAGAATGCTGGTCCTGCCAAAACAAAATGAAAAAACAAAACAAACTAAAAAAAGAAAAAAGAAAAGAGAAAGTAGAGCCTCTTTCGAATAGACTACTTTCTTATAAAATTTATTTATTTATTTTTTATTTTTTTTAATTTTATTTATTTTTTTCTTGTTTCAGGACCTTTGTTTGTTTATTCACTCATTCTCATGGCCAGCTCAGCCTGCCCCAAGGGCAGGGCTGGCACAGCATGTGGTGCCGGGGATCAAACTGTGGTCCCTGAAGCCGCCCAAGCTTTCCCAAGCAGGCACTTTAGACCACTGAGCCATCCCACCAGGCCCTATAAAATTGTTTTTAAGAGTAGGAAAATTTATTGAGAAAAGAGATGGGAGTAGGCATATCCCCTGAGACTGGTGGGGACCCCAAATGGGTTCCCCTCTTTTCAGCATTTGTTACAGAAAATTTGATAAATGCCATATTCGGAACACTTTTAAAATATATTCGGTATGTGTAGATGGCATTGTAGGCATCGTGCAGTTTCCGGGACACACACAGGGAGCCCTGGGTGCGAAGTGTGGGGGCTGCTCAGACTGGCTGCCCTCGGTGCAGCTCTGCCTGCTGAAGCCAGGTGAGGAGACCGGGCCAGCTCTCTACTCTGGGCTGCAGTGGGGATGGCAGTGCTTTCGTGTGAGGTGGGGCTGGGAGGTGGTGGGGGAGGGAGGGGGCTGGGTGTTCTGGGGGCCCCATCCATGCAGGGCTGAGTCAGGCTTCAGAGCGGCCTCCAGGCCCATCAGCCCCTTTTGCACTGCTTCCCAGCAGTTCCTTCCCACAGGCAGTTCCACGGCACCCAACTGGGTACTCACATCCTCACTCTTATTCTGCCCTGCGATGTGCTATAGAACCCTGAACTCCACTTGGTAGCAGAGTTGAGTTGGGGAAAGAAGCTGATACTGGAAACCAAGCTGTGCAGAGACCTCCGTGTAGCAGACAGGTGTGGAAGGACTTATTCCTGCGTGGCCTTATGTGGCCACTGTTGTCTGGGCCTCAGTGCCCTTGCGGCAGATCCTAGAGTTCCTATGTGCCCCTTGTTTGGGGCAGCAGCAAAATCTTCAAGAGAAGAAAACCCTGCGGGCTCTCCCATGGCAGCCACTGAAGGTGCAAGGGGGGCTTCTCCTGGGGTGATCCCTGCTCTCAACCAAGCCTGTGGCTCTTGGTCAGCAGCACTGTGCAACTGCGCAAGAGTGTGGGGAGCCAGGGCTGCCCCTCAGCACCCAACAGTGCACAGGGCAGTCCCTTGGAGGACTGTCCTGCTCAGAAAGCCAGAGAGGCCCAGAGCAAGCAGGTAGAGCCTTGGGAGAAAAGTGGCCATCCCACGGTCCTCACCCGTGGAAGAACAGGAGACCGTTGGGTGGGGGTGGAGGAAAAACCCCAAACAAATAAAGAGGGCAGGGGCTTAAATTGTAGCAGAATAAGCTTTTATTTGAAAACTTCAGAATCTATTATTTTTTTCTTAGTACGCATTTGCCACACATAATGATCACATACATCACCGGGAGCTTGTGCTTGTACATAGCGTAAGCCTAAGCTGGGTGCGGAGGTGGTAATCCCGGCACGTGGGGGCTGAAGCTGGAGGGTTGCCCAGGGACCAAGGCCAGCCTGAGCCACGCAACAGGACCCCATCTCAAAAGCACAAAACAAAGAGACTCTTCCCCCTGTGTGTCCCTTTAACTTTTCTTCCCTCCCACTTAGGAAGCGCCCAGCTCCCCCACACTCCTCCACCTTTTCCTCCCTTGTTTTCCTTCCCCCTCCCCTTCTTTCCTGTTCCCCTTCCCATGGGAGCAGGCTCCTCCTGTTCCCGAAGTCTCTCCCCCTTTTGACTCCTTATTTGCCCTTTGGGTTTCTCACACAAGAGAAATAATGGTACATTTAAGGTTGCATGTCAGATTTATGTCACTTGCAATTATAGTCTCAAGGTAAATCCATTACAAATAAAAGATGTATCCATTTGCCTGAAAGTATCTCAAGTTTACCTTTCGGTATGGCAGGGTAGTACTTCATCGTATATAAATACGCTTGCTTTATCCATTCAGCTACTGACAGACACGTGGGCTGTCTCTGAGATCTTGCTGCTATGAACTGTACTGTAGCAGAACAGACTTCGAAACAAAGAATAAAACCTTGTCCTCAGTCAGTCCTGGCCAGAGTGACCACTGCAACTGGAAGTCTGCCCTGACCTCAGAAAAGAAGCGGAGCTGCCTGTAGCTTCAGGACCCCTGGAGTCATGTCTTTCGTGGGCAGCAGCACAGAGGCCAGCGGCCCCCAAGGGTGAAGCGCACCTGTGTGCATGTCAGCATGTGCACTCCCAGGAGCGAGTGCCCTGTGAGCTCCTGGTTATTATCAAGCAAACTTGGCAATGATGGAAAAGAATGAGATTAAATATTCATGATTTTTTTTGTTTCTATTTTTTTAGGGAAGGGTATACAGGGTCTCACTACTAGATCAGACTCCCAGTGATCCGCCTGTTTACAGCCTCCCAAGAGCTGCGATAACAGGCGTGCGCCACCGTGCCCAGTCTCAGTTGCCCTCTCAGTGCTCCCCAGGGGTGGGGCTGGCATGGCAGGCCTTGGGATCAAAACCCTGGCCCCTGTGCCTGCTTGTAGGCACTTTAATCTGCTGAGCTATTTGGCTGGCCCTCATGATTAATTATTGTTATTTTTATTAGTTTAGGTTTTTTTTTTGTTTGTTTGTGGAGGTTGGGACAGGTTCTCACTATAAATGTGCTGGTATAGCCAGGCTGGCCTCACTGCATGGAGTGACCCTCCTACTTCAGCCTCCTGAATGCTGGGATGACAGGTGTCCACCACTACACCTCGCTCATGATTGAAATATTTTTTTGAAGGTATAAGCTCTTCCGTGCTCACCAACTTTGGTATTAATAACCCTTCAGATGCTTAGTGTTGTTTACTCATCTTTTGATGCTGGGGCCCGGCGCCAGGGCCTTGCACACAGAGCCGCAGGGACAGCCCCACCTGAAGCTTCATCCTAGGGTTGGCTAGATAGCTCGGCAGACTAAAGCACCTGCTTAGGCAGAGCAGAGCGGCTAGGGGGGTTGGTCCCCAGCTTGCCATGCCAGCCCTGTTCCCAGGGCACAATGAAATAGTGATTGAGACTGAGCGTGGTGTTACATGCCTGGAACCCAGCATATGGGAGGCTGAAAACAGGAGAATCACCACGAGTTCCATCTACATGGTGAGACCCTGTAGCCTCCCCAGCTGCCTGCTCCGCCAGCTGCCCAAGCTTGGGGTCTGCAGTCTCCACCACTGTGTGCACTGAGCTCAGGGCCACGTGTGCCAGGGCACCATGTAGGTCACATCTGGATGGCCTGCAGGGTGACAGCCTTCCGTGGGTCTGAAGAGTAGCCCGGCACGTCTGTGTTTGTGCCAGCAGCAGCGGCAGCTTCCGTGGGGCCCCTGTCAGGGCAGATACCCCCTTGCTCGGGGTCTCTCCAGGCCTCCATGAGCTATGGCAAATGGCACGTCCTGCCCATGCAGGCCACTCATGCTCCACCACCACAGCCGCACCACAGCACCTCGGCTCGCGTGTCCACTCTGCCTCGTGTTTCTGCCTGCGGCCAGGTGGGACCTGCTCTGTTCATTTTGCTGGATAAACCAACACCTCAGTTACAGTCCTCTAGCACTGGGGAAGGGATCACAGTTGAGTTTTGTCAATTTGGGAGTGACTTCTACATGGAGAGATGCCACAGGAGGCCTATGAGTGACTAGGGAGGAACTCTTGGGAGGGCCTGGCAGGTTGCTGCCTCTCTGGCTCTGCCCAGGTCGGGCTCCAAGGAGAGAGTCTGAGGCTCTGGATCTCTTGACCCAGTCAGGAGGTGGGACTGCGCTACTGGCTCCTCCAGGGTTGGAGCTGAGCCCCTTGTGCATATTTTGGCTGTTTAAAAAAATCGAGGTGTGGTGGTATATGCTACCTGGGAGGCTGAGGCAGGAGGATCACAAATTCAAGGCCAGTCTAGGAAAATTAGCAAAAACTGTCTGACAACAAAACAAATAAATAGACAAAAGAGTTGTGATGTAGATTAGTGCTGCACTCAGTTTCCAGTACCAAAACAATGATGCTGTGGAAAGACCATTTTCACAAGTAATAGTCTCCTGCTGAAAGTCACTGGATTGTGTCTGGGAAGTACCCTGGCCCTTCGGCAGCTGGGCTGGCCTCCAGGAGACAGTGTTCTCTCAGCACACAGACCTGAGTTGGTGAGCCCGGTCCTGGGGTCACACAAGGTTCTGCTCCCAGCCAGTCATTTTGTGACAGCAACGTGGGAGAAGAAGCCCAAAAGCCAGACCTAGGGATGCCCACCTGCTCACTGTCACAGGCTCTGATCTGACTCTAAGAACTGCAAAGCAGGTGGCCACCCTCCTTCAGCTCAGAGCGCCTCCAGACCGCTGCTTGCTCATTCAGCTGAGCTACAAGGCCAGCTATTCGGGCATGTAGACTCTTAGCTTGGAGCTTCCCCTGGCAATATATGCATGCAGATGTGCCCCCATCTTGTATTGGCTTAGTCACTTTCTACTGAAGAACAAAACCTACAGCGACTTCAGTGCCCACCATTCAAACAGAACTCTGTGTGCAGCCATGGTCTTCCCATGGCAGGAGAGCATCTACCGTGCTAGAAGTCAGCAGGATCACAGTGAGGAGCTAGCGGCGAGGGCAGGAATGGCAGGTGAGGGGACAGGGTCACCTATCCCTGGAGGCATAGCCAGCCCTGGGCAGGGTAGGGTGTCAGAAGGCCTGTGCTGGGGAAGGGTCCCTAGCATGCCTGCCACCTGAGCTGGGAAGGGGCACAGCACTCCCGGTGGTCCTGGGTCAGCCCCCAGGGGTGATGGTCTCATCCTCAGGGGCTGGAGGCCATGGGCAGGCAGAAGTCCGCAGAGTGGGCAGAGCAGAAGCAGACCTCTGGAGGAAAGGTGCCCTGCTGGCGTGGCAGGTAGTGCATGGTGAAGCGGCACACCGGTACCTGCTAGGCTGTGCCGAGGAAATGCAGATGTTGTTCCCCGTCAGCTTCCTCTACTCACCAAGAACCAAGAGATCCATTTCCTGTGAGCTAGACCATGAACCAAGTGCGGGCACGTTTTTCAAAGTGTCTGGATACCCCACTGTGTGCTAAGAACTGCGTGGAGCACCAGGAAGCAAACACAACAGGGCAGGGTGCCTCTCTCCCAGCCCTTCCTACTGTCCTTTGCCAGTGTCTTCCCTGCCACCTTCCAGAAGCTTCCCTATCCCTTTGCAGAAGCTACTTTGGCCCCCTATGAGCTCACCAAGGGCCTCTCTCTTTCCAGAGCATTCCTGATCCTTGTCCTTTGGTTAAATTTTTTGGGTAGTTGAAATAAGGGTAGAGGATTTTTTCATGCCACACACACATAAAACCAAAATAGGCCAAGCTTTGCTCCTGAGGCAGAGGGTCAAGTCCAGGGTGAGTGTCACCTCCTCACACCACTGGTCCCTTAGAAGAGAGCAAGAGTGGAGTGCCAACAGCACAAGCTTGTGCACTGGCTAG
Organism: Myocastor coypus; assembly: GCA_004027025.1. Taxonomy (NCBI): domain Eukaryota; kingdom Metazoa; phylum Chordata; class Mammalia; order Rodentia; family Myocastoridae; genus Myocastor; species Myocastor coypus. The sequence continues at coordinate 21,596 of PVJA010001628.1, read as the reverse complement.
AACCCTGAGGAGGGACACCAGCCTGGACCTGCCGGGGTGGGAAGGTCACAGACATGGGTAGAACTCAGGGGAGGCACGCCCACCCAGAAGAGTCAAGGTGGGAGGAGATTGGGGGCAAATCCCCCCCCTTCTGCCCCTAGCCTGGGCTGGCCCCTGCTGCGGCCCCGCCCCTTCTGCCTCTAGCCTGGGCTGGCCTTGCAGTGGCCCCACCCCTTCTGCCTCTAGCCTGGGCTGGCCCCTGCTGCGGCCCCGCCCCTTCTGCCTCTAGCCTGGGCTGGCCTTGCAGTGGCCCCACCCCTTCTGCCTCTAGCCTGGGCTGGCCCCTGCTGCGGCCCCGCCCCTTCTGCCCCTAGCCTGGGCTGGCCTTGCTGCGGCCCCGCCCCTTCTGCTCTGAGGAAGTCAGAGGCCGTCCAGTAGTCGCTCTGGAGCCCGTCTTAGAGACAGCCAACTTCCTAGCTTCCCATGGGCATCCATCCTCAGAGATGAGCAACGTGAGGTGAGGTAGAATCCTGCGGGTCCAGAGTGGGCGCGAAGGCGAGGCTTTGCAAGCGGGCAGCCTCATGGTCTGCATCATCATCGAGGAAAGGTACAGATGAAGCCTGTGTGCTCAGGGAAAAGGGCCTTGGCAGGAAGGGCTGCTGGAGCTCGAGTGGCACTGAGGGCGCTGAGATCCCGGCCGGCCCCCGCATGCCTGAGGTGAGGTCAGTGGGCCGCATCCCAGCCCTCTGAGGGGTCAGACACCCCCATCAGTGGCCCCTGACGCTCTCCTCACATACCTCAAGCCATCGGCATCCATCAGGCATCCCTGTACCCCACCAGAGGACTGGGGAGGAGTCTGGATTGGTTGGAGAAGCAGGCTGGAGTATGTGAAGGAAGAATCCTTTCGAGCTGGACGCTTGGTGGCTTTTGAGTCAGGGGTCTGCACATGGTCCTCATGAAACAGGAAAGTACCCTGGGATCAGAGCAGACTCCTGGGGTGGTCGGTGGTGGCTGATGGCTGCTTGACCTAGGGAAGATGGGCTCTAGTTTTTCTTTGACACAGTGGGGATGTGGAGCAGTGAGTATTAAGAAAGTGTGTAATGTGGCCACTACAGTGCTGCCACGCTGTAGAGTCCGTGGTTGTGGTTAGCGGCTGGCACCCTTCTGTCCTCCACAGCAGCAGGAGCAGCCTCCTTCCTGACTGAGGAAGGACAATGACGTTTCAACAGGATCTGTTGTGGTATTTCCTTGGCTTTTTGCTGCCCAAACTGGCCCTGGGTGTAGTGTGCCTGTAGTCCCTTAGGCCCTGCTGACCCGGCTGGTGCATTTCCCTCAGGGGCCAGGCCCAGCCCTCCTCACACACCACTGTGACATGTGTGATTACTTGCAGCAGTGAGCCCTGTTCAGGGAGAAACTGGGAGGCTGTGGTCTGGCCTCATGCTGGCGCTCAGCTTTGTGAGGTTCAGGTTCAGGTTCAGGTCAGTGGTGGGAAAGGTCTGGGACTCGGTGCCCAGCCCCTCTGTGGTGTGCTTGCAGCCAGGAGGTCCCAGTCAACTGCACCGAGCCTTCCAAGGCCAGCACCAAGAGCCCGGGAGCACCAGGCCAGACATATTCAACCTGCAGGCTTCTTAAATTCTGAGATTTTAGGTGTGCTTCTTTGTGGTGTTGGTGATTTTGAAATCTTATAAACAGGTCGCGAGTTTTTTCTTTAAGAGCTACGGACGCAATGGTGTTTACTGCAAGAATATTCCTTCAGCCTCCCGGTTTTCTACAGCATAATCCAGGCGTGTGCTTTATGCCAGTGTCTGAAGCCCTTCCTTCCCTGCAGATTCCTCAGAACTCCAGAGTGGCAGCCAGTCAGATGGTTGTTTTCTCCTTTGTCTCAAAGCAGAAACTCCTCTGGGTCTGGGCTCTCCACCTGTAGGGCAGGAAGTCGAATGGGGTACTATTTGCAGCTTTGCAAGTTCAAATGTTCGCTTTTACTAGATGAAAGCCCCAGCTCCCGCTTCTCCAGGTGCACTTTGGGCCTTGTTAACAGCACCCTCATTTCTTCCCCCAGGTCAGGCTTGTTGGGGCAGTGATAACCTGGCTCTGTCCCAAGCCTGGGTGGCAGTGAAGGCAGGAAGGGGTGATATCTGGGGTGCGCTTGCTTCGGCTGCCCGGGCCTCCCTCATGGGAGGGGCGCGGCACCCGTCTCCCTGGACCGTCTCTGCTCTCTGATATCTGCTGCCCTCGGAACCCCGCCTCCCATGGCCTCTGACCTTCACATGAGACGTTGCCCCCCCCCAGGAGTTGTTCTTGCCTGGGTTTCCTTCCTCTGTGTTTCCAGTCAGTTAATTAACTCGGGTGCCCCTGGGGACCTGCGTGCTCTCTTCGCTTGTGGCAGGAACCACATGCCTTATTAGAGCTGGATTTGGAGGCCTACAGAGCTTTCCCTGCCTCAGCCTTGACGTTCTGCCGGGCCATGACGAAAAGCCTTCCTAAAAATAAGCTCAGCCTGTGCGGTCTCTGATGGCGTCTGTGTGGACGTGGAACGTGCAGGCGGAAGCAGCTGCATCATGCCTCTTCGTCACAGCCACAGGACAGGTCCTGAGCCTCCGGGCAGTTTTCTGGACCCAGGGACACTGGCACTGCCCGTAACTGCTGGGGCTGCAGCGTCAGGCCCCCGTGGAGCCCGCCTTCCTCTGACTTCCTGATCACTGCACTGCTGGGGTTTGTCAAGAAGTAGAAGCAATAACAGCCACTTATGAAACCCAGAGGCCAAGAGAGGGACGTGCTCCCCACTGGAACAAAATGAGAAGGCTAAAAAAAAAAAAGCCTTTTCTTGTTGAAGCCCTGTGAAGGGGGAAGTTCAGAGACTCAGAAAGGAATCCAGCTTTACACAAACACACATCCTCAGAACGGCTGCTGGTGGGCGGCCCTCAGCGGAATCACACTGAGGGAGGCTGCGCATGGACAGCACTCATCCTGGGGGTGACGTGGGGACATCTTTGGGCTGTAGCTCAACTAGTAAAGGTCACAGCATGACGTCATTTAGGGTTGGTGGCCAAGGCTGCTTGTGGTCAGGGCGCCTGGCAGGGGTCCAGCTTCACCCCGGCCTCTGCTCTGGCTGCGTGGACTGAGGCCTGGCCGGCAGGACCTCTCTGTCCCAGTGCACAGAGCGGTGACTGTATTAACCTTCAGTGTTATAAGAATTATTTGCAATCTCAGAGAAGGATTTTAGAAAGTAAGGAAAATGGCCAAGAAACAGGAAGATGGTCGCTGCAAGCATTTAGAGGTCAGCACTGAGGTCAGTTAACAACTGTTTAGAGCCGGGCAGCTGAGGAAGGCCGCCAAGTAGCCCGTGCCTCAGTTTCCTCATCTGTGCACTGGGTGGTACCAGCATCTGCCCTGTGGGTTGCTGGGGGTCTGGAGAAAGTAAATAAGGGTCCGGAGATGACAGAGGCAACCCAACCCCTGTCCTTGTGTCTCTGTGCCATGACTTTGCTTCTGGTGGCTTGCTGAGTGTTTTGTGGGTGAGGCCCCCAGATCCCAGACTAGAAGTCTAAAGCCCAAGTCTAGGGTTCCCACTGGTGACTCCCGCAGGCTCTCTTTGGGTCCTGAGAGAAACTTTTGTTTCGGGGACACACCTGCCTTTGTGCCCTGCTGGGGTGGTGCCCGGTGACCAGGGATGAGATGATAGCTACAGCCCAGCCATGCACTGTCTCTCCCCCAGGATGAGTGCTGTCACTGGCACAGTCTCTCTCAGCGTGACCGTATCTGAGAGCTGCTCACTTGCTCCCATTCTGACAACGTGTTTTTATAGCCACAAATGTGTCTGTGTGGACTGCAGGTCCAAAAACAACCCAGGAGCAGCCACGCCCGCACATTTGGCTCCGGAAGCGGTGTGGACAGCTCATAATTTCACAGAGGCGGCTCTGGCGCCTTCTGCCCTGTCCCTGCCTCTCCTCCCACTGCACAGGTTTCTGAATGCCAGCAGCCTTCCTGGGCTGTGTGTGCCTGAGAAATACATTTCACGACTTGAGCAAAGGCACTACTGTATGGGCAAGGTCTGGGTACGGTTCTCCCTACGGCTTTCTGAGCACAAGCCCCGTTTAAGGCAGCTTGTGTGGAACAGGACCTGCGTGCTGCCTACTCTTTATGGCATGTTTGGCTTTGCATCTTGTGCCCCGGTTCCCAGTAAGGCCTGTCCTCTCCTTCATGTTCCTGGTGGACTGGGGCCGTGGAGCCTTTTCTGGGCTGAGGGCAGATCTGCAGCTGGCCGGGCCCAGCCGGCTACTCTGATCTCTCACCTGGAACATGCATACACATGAGGGCGTAGTGCACATGTGGAAAGTGGATGCTTGCACATGTGTGTTCCTTGCTACCTTTGTGTTAGGGTGTCTAGCTGAATATGTCATCAGCAGCATATGTCACTCGGCAGCGAGTGGTGTGATTAGCTCCACAGAGAGATGTGCTTGCTGTACCCAGGTAGAAGACGCAAGGCTGACAGCTTGGCAGAGTTCTCAGCTTGCTCCAGCTGGCGTTGGCGCCGCTTCCCCCAGACCTCAGGTTGTGAATCCTCATGGCCCGTTTGCAAGCTGCTGGTGAACAAGGCCTGTGTTTGCTGCCTGGGCCCTCACGGCTGGCTCTGCCTGTGTTCTCAAGCATGCAGCCAGCCCTGAGCTCTACACAAGAGGCACTGGGGGCTGACGGCTCACACTGGACATGCATAGCAGGGGCTCTGCCTCTCCAAACAGCTGTTTCTGCCCCAGCAACGTTCTCCCAGGAGCCTTCGTCCTGTGCTGGAAACCATGTGTTTGCAGGTGGGTTTCAGGTGGCCCTTCCTTCTCTGCCATGCTGGACTAGATAACTTCCTGCCTGCAGGGAGAGAAGGGCTCCATGAGGGCAGGAGTTGGCACTGGGGGGCACTCACCTGCCCTTTCACCTGCCCTCTGGGGATCCCAGAAGATGCCAGTGGAGTGGAGACACTTAGGCTCTGAAGGACCTGTTTCCCGTGTGTGCTGCCGATTTCCTTTGCCCGCTGACAAGGCCCGGAGTGGGGCCTGCTGGTCCTGCCTGTCTCCCGCCCAGCAGCGGTCATCAATCTGCCATCAACGCTTGCTCACCTCCAGGCAGCCTCCAGCTCCGGATCTCGGCGAGGCGAGGCTTGTGGGGCCGTATGAATTATTAAGGCCGCCGCTGTGGTGGGAGCTTCCTTCTCGGGCTGCCAACACAGGCTTCTCAGCCTCCAGCAGCATGTAGGCCTTGTGTGGGGATTGGCGCTGCTGCTTTTAAGGCTAAATGGACTATTAATAATGGGCAGCTTTAACACAACTGTTTATCTGTGGAGAAGGAGTGGGTGTGTTAATGCAGACGGGCCCAGTGTGCTGCTACCCTGATCTTCAATTTGTCATTGCCATTGGTTGTAGAATTGCCTCTCATCTGAAGAGAAGAAGGGAGAGTGGCTGTGTGGCTCCATCCGTGCCATGCTTCCAATGTGACCCCCCCCCCCTCCAGAACACACATGGAGTCCTGTCCTGAGGCAGGGACTTTAGGAAGTCACCGCTGGGAGACAATGAGCCCCAGGATGGGCTGAGGTCCTTCTCGGGTTACTGCCAATCCCCGTGAGTTGCCTGTCTCTTCCGTCACTAAGATATGTCGGGCAGACGCTGCCTGCACAGACACCGGTGCTGCTGGTGCCTTGGTCTGACTACGCCTCTGGAACAAGGGAACGAGTGGCTGCTGTTGAGAGGGACCAGGCTGTGGGTTCCGAGCTCCAACACCCCACCCCCAGTTCCACCCAGGAAACTCCCTTCGGCATGTCCATTCTTCTCAGAGCTGCAGGCCTTCTGCCTCAGTGTCGCCCTTCAGCCACAGTTCTGCACTTCACCTGGAGCTCAGCACCCAGGGGCATGTGCACAACCGGATGGAGAGCGGACCTGGGCAGCCAAGCCTGGTCTCTCATGGGCTATGGCCCTTGAGAAGCGCCCCACCTGCCTGAGAGCTGGCTTACCCAGTGCCCACTTTGTTTAAAAAAAAAAAAAACAAAAGCATGGAATTTATTAGGTGAATATGCATGTTCTTGTGGGGATTCCAACAGCTCTAAGGGTCAATAGCTAGAATCACTCCTGCTAAAGGACAGAGCATGCGATAAGCAAAGTTTCTAATTCTGAAGTCTGTAAAATCAGGCACAGAACATCCCAAAGGACCCTCCTTGTATCCTGGACAAGGGACTATGGGTTCATTCCTGCTTGTGTTTTGTTCCTTAGAGCCTGTTAGTGGCCTCAGACTTGTCAAGCACATGTCAGCAGATGTTCCCGCGTCCACTCAGGCCTCTCTGAAGTGAATCAGCACCTGGAAGAGCGCCTCAAGTCAGCACGTGCAAAGTAATTTGCTCCCTGAAGGGTGGGTCTAGCGTAACCGCAAAATCCTACTTCCGGAATTTTCGTGATCACTTCCGAGTGCATTTCCGAGCTCTTCCTTGAGGAATGCAAACATCACACAGTGCCTCGCTCTTGCAGTTGCCTCTCCAACTTCCGGCCCCCGTAGGTGGTGCTGGTGGAAAGGCAACCCAGCCCCATACTGCCTCAGTATTGGCTGTAAAGGGCAGTGCAGACCAATGTTCTTTATTTCTGGTGAGGCCCGGGAGGCTGGAGCTTCTGGCTGAGCCACACTCAGGAGGTCTGAATCGGGGTCAGCTTGGGTTGGCTGCAGCTCTGTGGTGAGTTCTTCTTAATGTGCACAAGGCCCAGGGATTGATCTACAGTACCACACACACACAAAAAGCTCCGGCTTGCTTTGGAAGAGTGAAATGTCACTTGCATTCAGTTACTGTAGCCTCAGGTCACTGGCCTGGCGGAACTGAGGTGCAGCCCGAGCCCGGGCGGGTGCCAGGAGGGTCCTCACCACTGGGAACTGAGGCCTCTGGGTTCTCTGTGGCACTGGAGCTGAGTGGGTTCCTGCCAGCATGGGTCTCTGAGACTGCCAGGTAGCTGCGTATGTCTTTGCCGCTGCCAGAACCAGGTGCTAGAGCCCCATGGAGTTGCCACTGTGGACCAAGCTCAGAAAATATAAGGGCCATGTTTACCTTCAGCTCTTTGCCTATGGATTCTAGGTCCTGATCATAGCTGCTGGCCAGCTCCAAATCTGTTCCGCGTTTTGTTTCCCCTTGGCACAGGGCAGCAGAGGCACCAACCAAGCTACTGACCTGGTCGTGGGTGAGACCAGTGTCTGGGAGAGGAGGTGAGCCCAGAAGGTTGGCAGCTTCAGGAGCAGACAACCTACTGGGCAAGTGGCCGTAGCCCCCAAGGAAGCCCGCGGCTCATGCAGACTGCCAAGGCAGGTGGGAGCTTGCTTCAAAGGGGCTTCATTCCACGGGACAGGCTGCAACTGGAGAAGACAGCCAGTGACGTACCTGCCGCTGTACTTGAGAGTGTAGCCAGGAGCCATTGTGGGGAGGGATTAATTGTTCAAAACTGAGTACACTACAGCTCTGCTCCTTGGCTTCCAGCACACTCTAACACCATGACTGGGTGAGAGGCAGCTACAAGAGACTACCAAGGCCAGGGTGTGGGCCACACAGACCCCCTGAAGAGTTTAAGCAGGCTGGGAAGAACATGGGGTTTAGCTTCCTATGATGTGAAGCCAAGCCCAAGAGGGTGGCTTTCAAGGACATCCCTGACCACAGTGGCACCAGGTGGGGCAGCCAGGCACAGGCGTAGCCCAGGCGTCCTCCTGCAGATGTGTGCTTCACCAGTGTGGCCCAGCCAGGTGACAGGGCAGTACTCAGGTGTAGGAAGGAGGAAGATTCTGACACAGCTACACTGAGATCAACTCTCAGTTCAGGGAAAGGTGCTGGTCACAGGTGGGCCAACACTGTAGGATGCCACTGCTTGAGGCTCCCAACGTGGTCAGCCCCACGGGGACAGGAAGTGGAGTGGTGGTGCCAGGGCCAGGGAGGGGGTTGGTCAGCACAAACCACATTAAACCATGCAAGTGGGAACACAGCAGCAGAGTATTTTTCTGTGGCATCCTGGCTCCCAGTCTCCCAGCTCTCCGTGGCTGGGTGCAGTGTCCCCTGGGGGCCATGGGGTCCGTCTGAGGGTCAGGTGGAGGCTGAGGCAGGCTTCTCTCCTGCATGAGTCCTGGTGCTGCTGTTTGACCTTTGCGGAGAGAGTGGTGCTTTGTTACCTTTCCTGGAGATGAGTGGTAAATAAACAGGCCTGCCTGCACTGTGTGGCCTCGTGCCCTGCTCCTCAGCCTGGGAAGGAAGCATGGTGTTGTGAGAGGAAGAAGTCGGGCGTGCACGGTGGGCGTGGTGTGACCTGACCAGCCCAGCTGGGCTGCTGCCGAGTATCCTGGGCTTCCTTGACAGCTTTCACGCTGCAGGCGTGCCCACAGGGACACATTCCAGCCCAGTTATCCTGAGCCCCAGTGGGGGTGGCCGTGTCCTGATTATGACACCTTGGGTGTGTGTCCTTGATGTGGGCAGGGAGGGAGTCCCCCACCCTTATATGGGGAGCTGAGTCCCCAGGGGGGGTTGGGCGACTGCTACCCTTAAGCCCCACACCCTCAGCCGAAGCCCAGGACTCTGGCAAGGCCAGGTGGGCCCAAGTTATCGCACTCTGCCCACACTCTGTGTGGTGGGCAGCTCAACCAGCGGGGCCAGGTCTTTCTCATGCCTCAAATCGCCATTGTTTTCTTTAGCATTCTGGGAACAAAGCCCAGAAAAGTGGTGGAGCCTGCCAGAGCCACCCAGGGCTGGAGATGCAGTCAGGGTCTGGTGCCCTCCTTAGAGCCCCTCCTTTACAGTCACCTACAAAGGAGTACGGGGTTCTGGGAACGTTGCAGTCTTAATCACAGTGGCACCTTCCCCAGGGACGAGCTGCCTGTTTGAACATCTGCTTGGCTCCAGAGGTGCCTGCCCTGCCTAGTGGGGCCTGACCTGGTGCAAGCTGTAGATGGACACAGGACCACCCTGACGTGACGGGCCATGGTGGTTCATCTCTGAGAATAGAACTGTGCTCTGTGCCTCTACACATCTTCCCTGCACACTTCACAGAGACCCTGATCGATCCTCTTGGGCTTGGTGGCATAAGGGCCCCTTGGGGCTGGTGGTGTGGGGGAGGGACAGGTGACCCTCCCCTGGGGCTGTGAGAGCAGTTGTACTAGGTATGCGTAAGACCAGCTTCCTTCAGTCCTACCTTTGGAGGAAGGAAAACCCAGCTTTCCTGAAATAGTTTTAGAAAGAGCCCTGAGGTGCTTGTGTTCGCCCCTGGCCACATTTGGGTGCTGGCCCTGGTTCCCAGCTGTGCCTGTGCTTTGGGGGAAGAGAGCAGCACACAGCCTCAGCCTCCTGGGGGCCCGATTCTCCCAGTGCCGCTGCTTGTATTTCCTCGCCCTGCCTCTTCTTCGCCTAAATCCACCTTCCCACGTCCTGAGCAACCTCAACATTCTCAGCCGGCAGCACGCTGACTGGCTCCCACACTCCCTGGAGGACAGTGTCCACCTCTGAGGCTCCTGGCCCTGCCGGGCTGTGAGGCAGATCTGGCTCTTGTTCCAGAGCTCAGGTGCTGAGTGTGAGTGTGTAGTCGCCCAGCGGTGAGGCTTCAGCCGGTCCCACCGTGTTCTGTGCTGCTTGGCGAGGGCAGCCTTCATGCCTTGACTCTGACGTGGCTGTGGTGAGGGGCTGCTGGGTCAGATTTCCACAGGTATTCAGAGCACGGACAGTGGTCCGACCTCAGCCACCTCACAGGAGTGCATCCCGTGACCCCAGCAGATGAAGCAGGCTCCCCATGGACTCTTATGGCTTCAGGCCTGGCCCCGTCTTCCGGCAGAAATGTCTCTCTGTTTTATGGTGCAGCACTGCAATTTGTTGAAACTAATATCAATTTTTAAAAAGTGTCTTTATTTTTAATTGATGCAGTAATTGTATATATTTAAGGGGCAGGGTGGGGCACTTCAGGGTACAGTGTGTGAAGATCAGATCGGGGAGTTGGCACTGTGGCCTCAGACCAAACTCCCTGCTGCACGGGGTGTGCTGCCCCTGAGCGCAGGCGGTGTGAGCGCATCCCCAGCCCTTCTCGGGGTTATTTTCTGGCAGTGTCTTGCCAAGCAGAGCAGTCTGGCCCAGAGCTCTAAGCTCTTCCCCAGCCTGCAAGCAGCTGCGGTTACGGTTCTGCGCCACCATGCCCAGGATGTAAGGTGATCGAGCCCTGTTTTTGGATATTCCTTGGTGCAACTTACGCTTCCTCCAAATTGTTGTTTTCCTGCTGTACTTGTTCTTTTATGAATCTCTTTATACTGAGGGAAACCGGAGAGGGACCATGGGACTTTGCTGCTTGTCCTTGGTCCTGAAACCCCGAGGAAGTTGGTTTGTTGTGCTTAGTAGATTGTCAACAGTGAGCAAAAGAGCGGACTGTTACAGGAGCTGGGGAATGGGCAGGAATATTCTACCAATATTTATCTCTCTCATGTTTATCTCTCTGACCCTAGTATCTGTCTCTGTTTCTCATATGCATCTGCTATCTGTCTACCCATCTACCATTGATTATCATCCATCTATAATGATCAACATATGATTTATGTGCCTATTTATCTACAACCTGTCTACTGTTATTTACCTGCCATTTAGATCTCTTGTCTATCTCTTACCTATTTATCTGCCATGTTATTCGTCACCTATTTGTTGCCTGTCACCTATCTACTTACCTACTATCTAGAGCTATCACCTGTCACCTGTCTACCTTTCTAGCTACTTATAGACCTGTCATCTGTCCTCCGTATTACTCAATCATCTGTCAACTGCTGCATACAGTGTGACATGTGCCCTTACCCTCTAGAGCCATGCTTGTTTCTGTAAGGGCAGAGTCTTGGCTAGGGAATTTCTATTGCTCCACGGGTCTCTGGCCTATGCTAGTGGTGTTTGTTATAGTCAGGGGTTTACAAGGTAAAACAGTACAATATAGGACCCTTAATTATAAGATTTAGTTTATCATAGCCATTCGAAGAGTCATATACAAAGAGTACAGGAAATGTGTCTACATTCTAAAGACCAAATTGCTTAACTGAGGGCCTAGGTCTCATGGTGCTATCCAGTGTAAGTCCAGCTGAAGACCTAGAGCTCGTCATAATGCTTTCCACGAGTTCAACTAGAGGCCTAGAGCCCATGACAATGTCTCATGCAGGCCCGTTTCATGCATCTGCAATGGGAAGACCCAAAGGTCCAGAGCTCCCTGGAAAAGTACCACAGCCATTCCAGCAACAGTGAGGTCCTGAACTCCTCTGAGGATGAGGAAGTCCAAGTTCCCATCAGGAAAGCCAATGCAACCAACTCTCCAGGAAGCTGAGCTTGCACCATCTTTCCCTCTGGAGGCAGGAAGCAATGCTCAAGATGAAGACCAGACTTCCCCCAAATGAACCCTAGCCATCCTCAGTGACAGTAAGGTCCCAAGCATCTCTGAGGATGTGAGCAGTCGAGATCCTCAGGAAAGCTGTACGACAGGGCCCTCCGGGAGAACCAATAGCTCCCTACAGCTTCCCCCCAGCTTCTCTTCTGTTTCAGTTCAGCCTCTTATGCTGCAGGCCACGACCCTCAGGTGGGCCTCTCACCCCTAGCACTATGCTGGTTCAGGTCAGCAGGGTGTGACAAGCTGACCACCAGTTGTCAGCCCACCGCAGGGTTCGAGAAATACTGGAGAACAGCACAAAATTGAAAAAAGGAATTGGGCAGAAGCTATCTGGGGATCTTTCAGCATAGACGGTGGCCAGACAGCCCTCAGACATTGAGGCTGGACTCTGGGACACACATCTCTGAGAGGTGTAACTGAGCCATTTAAAAAGAAGAACAAAGCCAGAGGGGCCATGGGCAGGCCAAGCCCCTATCTCCGAACGCTCTAGAGCCATGCTTGTTTCTCTAAGGGCAAAGTCTTGGTTAGGGAATTTCTGCTGCTCCACCGGTCTCTGTTGACCTATGCCAGTGGGATTTATCTCAGCCCTAGCTTCTGCTGGGCCACTGGCTCAGGAACCCAAGAAGAGCAGAGCAGACCACCCGCCAGCCTGGAGCAGCGGCAGCCACAGTGTGTGGCCATAGCATGTGATCCCTGGGGGTGCCCTAGAATGTGTCCTGGAATCTGAGATGAGCGGCTATGACCCGTGACTCCTCCCACCAGGGTCTGTGGGGCTGGAGGACCTCAGCTCGCCGGATGCCTCGGGCACTGGTCAGGAGCAGGTGGTCTCTGACTTTCATTCCCAGAATGATAGAGAGTGTGGAGCATGTCTCCTCGCAGGGAGGGTGCCAGGATGTGCTTAGGGAGCCACACTGCCGGCAGCCTGAACACCTGGGGTGGCTGTGGGCGGCCAGGGGGCCGGGCAGGAAGAGGGTGAGGGGGAATGGACCCTTGCGAGGTCACTGAAAACATGCAGGGCTTAAATTCTTAATGCTTTTGTTTTTGTTGTCATTATTGTTGTGCTAGATTGAACCCAGGACCATCTCCCTGTGGTACAGCTCTCGTTCTTTTTTAAAATGTTTTTCTTTTAAGACAGTATCTTGGTAAGCCACTAAATTGCCCAGGATGGGCTTAAACTTGCAGTCCTTCTGCTTCAGCTTCCCGAGTGCTGGGATTCAGGAGTGTGATCTTACAGTTGGCTTGACTCAGTGTTTACAGGGTCCTGCTGAAGTTCCTAGGACAGCTGTTAAGGTGATAGCCCTGGCCTTGAAAGCTGGGCCTGACCACCAACTGCTGGTCATCCCAGTGGGTCATCAAGGAACAGCCACAGTGGTTCCACAGGTCCCCTGGTGTCACTGTCTTCCTGGGGGCCTTTGTGTCAGTTGCTCCAAAGTGGAGCTCAGAGCCGGCCTGGTCCTTGCCAACTGTCCAGATGCAGTGGTCAGCAGTGTCTCTGAGGAGTGTCTTCTTTGGCAAGACTGGCACAAGGAGCCTGGGGAGCTGGCCCACTCCTCTCCTCCAGAGTGTCCCCCTGCCCATGCCTGGAGCATTGTCTGTCAGCAGCAGGGACAGAGGGCTTCTGGCCTCCTGTGCCAGTCCCCCGTTCCTGAAACTGGCCCCTTCAGCCTGGCACCAGCCCTTCCATCACAGTGCATTTCACGGTGCTGCCTCTGCCCCCTCCTGGTGGCTTCTCGGCTGCCCCTCATGCCTGCTCTCAAGGATAGGGGCTGCTGCCAGAGGGCTCAGCTGCCAGGCAGCTCGGGCTTGTGGGTCGATATATTGGAGGGCGCTTTCTTCTTATCCTTTAGTCAGGCAGGATCTCCTGAGACCAGGCTCATTTGGGACTGTGCCTCCCGTGTGCCCGTGGAGCTGACGTCCTCCCAGGCCACTGAGGGGCACACACATTCCCTCCCGCAGTGCTGTGCCCACAGCACTGATTCGGGACCCTTCCGTGGCGGGTGGACCTCATACCATGAGGTGATCAGAGCTGGGGGGAGGCAGCCCCTGCGCATCCCCTGCGGGTGCAGCTATCCCTGAGGACACCCCACTGCAGGGCTCTCCTCTGTGCGTGTGGATACTAGGTCTGGCTATGTCACAGTGTTCCAGGAGCTGTCTGTGGGGGTGGAACGGGTGGCTGGTATGACTTCCTGGAGGTCACTGGACACCCCTGGATCAGGCTTCCCAGATAGGTGGTGGCATAGCTGCTGAGAACCTGCAGTCCCCAAGTCTGTGTCCCCATGTGTAAAACGAGCACAGCCCCCTGCACCTCAGGCTGCAGGCACAGGCAGTGTAGCTTCCTTGCTGAGAACCACGCATATGGGTGAGCCTGCAGTGCCCAGCACAGGGCAGACTACATGGTCCCGTCAGAGGTGGCTGGGGCTTCCTAACCTCACAGGGAGCTCCAGGCTCCCCGGCAGCCGCGCGTGCGCCTGGGCAGGGCATGCGCTGGAGCTTGGGTGTCTCCCCAGCCCCCACCAGCCTTGGCCTGGTTCCCACGGTGCCCAGCTCATGTGGTTGTGTGCCGGTGCCCCAGTTTTGGCTGAAAGCCCTGGCAATGAAATGATTTCTAGGCTGTATCCTGTGATTCTGAAAATCCAGACAAGCGGGTGGCCCGGGGAGCAGGTGCGATGGTGGCAGCTTCAGAGTGGCGGTGCGCTGGGCCTGCCGCTTGCCGTCCCCATAGCCCCAGCCCTCCAGCAGCCAGCTGGAGGGGCCATGAGAGACCCCTGATGACAGTTCAGGTGGCACCAGGCCCGAGCCCCAGTAGCTGATACTCAGAGGAAGGGGGACCCCATCACTCCTGGGAAGGAGCTAGAAATGGGAGATGCAGTGTGAAGAGCCCAGTGGTCTGAGAGAGAGCAGGCAGGGAGAAGACTGGCCGGGAGAAGCCCAAGGACACAATGATTGTCAGCAAAAAACAAAAGACACCCCCTCCAGAAAGAAAAGAAACTGAAAGCCAGGACCCTGAAACCAGAAAAGCAAAACGCGTGCAAGGCTGAGCCCCTGACTGTGGCCCTCCGTGGACCAGGAGAACCCTCCTGTGGGTGGGCGGGGTCTGCAGTTCTGGGGGCCCGGACCGCATATAACCTCTAGGCTGGAGAGCCTCAGCTCACCCAGGGACCTTGGGCCACAGGAAGGGAGGAAAAGGTGGCGCGAGGAAGGGTGTGAGTGTGATGCGGAGCTCTTCCGGGTCGCACGGTAGCGGAGGCCTAGATTGCAGAACCGGGGGCGAGGGCAGCACTTGTTGAGGGAGCATCCCACCGTGGACTCTGCATCTGAGGGACTCTGGAGTTCAGCCTTGGGTGTGGCCAGTCCTAACCGAACCCTAAGGTTTAGGTAGCTGTCATCTCTGGTCTTACCAAGCAGGGCTTCCATGGTTGTGTTGCTGGAGGAGACACTTTCCTGCCTGGGGCTGTCCTGCCTCTGGCCCCCCCTGCCCCCCTTTTTTGTTTTGCTTTTTTGTCTTTCTGAGACAGGGTCTTGGTATGCAGGTCAGGCTGGCCTTGAGCTCACTTTTGTAGCCCAGGCTGGTCTCGAACTTGCACCAACCCTCCTGCCTCAGCCTCCCGCGTGCTGGGATTACAGGCGTGTGCCACCACGCCTGGCTACTTCCTTATTTTAAGTAGGTGGAGTGGTGAAGTCTAGGGCCTTGCCTCCCTGGCAACCACCACAGAACCCGACTGAGGACCCAGGGTTGCTTTGGGAGGGGCCGGCCTGCTGGAGGTAACTGAAGCTCTACTCTTTTTTTTTTTTTTGAGAAACAAATATTTGATGATAGATTGCTCTTTCAGAGAAATGGTCACAGAGGGCGAAGTTCTGCTTTCCTTGCATGCTGTGAAGCTGGAGGTTAGGTTATTGGGTTTTGAAGTATTTTTTTCCTAAGTATAAAAATGACACAGGCTTGTGGTGGAAAATTTAGACATTTTGTTAAAAAAGTAAAGATAACGCCACGTTTGGATACTATGCTAAGATTTGTTTCTTTCCAGTACTTTTTAAAGTGCATAACTTAGAAAATGGATGGAGACTTACAGTGCACCTCCCGGTGCCACGTGCTGTTTTTTTAAACTTCACGTTAGCTGCAAAAGTCTTCACAATTTCCTTTTAAGTGGCCACCTTATGGCGCTCTTGTGTGCTCTGTATAAATGACCCTCCGCTGGGCTGAGGGTTCTTTGCGCTGGGCCCCAGGCTGGGCCTCCATCATGGCGTGGCCCTGTGGGCACGTTGTCCTGCCTGGCAGCCAAGTGTCGGACAGTGATGGCCCGGAGAGAGGCTGGGATACAGGTTATCCGCCAGGTGCTGCTGCTGGGCTCTCATTGGAGCTGGAAACGGACTCTCAGCAGCCCAGGGAGCCGGGTGGCTGCTGAATCCCCACTTTACAGGGAGGAAACTGAGCCTGGGATCCGAGGTGGATGCGGACAGAGCTAGCTTTCTGCCAGGAGTGCTTGCCCCAAAGCCACGCACAAGGCGCTAGGATGCCAAATCAAAGTTGTCTTTTCCTTTGACAAGAGTGTGGAAAGAACAAAGTTTGTCTTTGCCACAGGAAAACTAGGTTATGTGAGAATGAGCTACAGAAAGAAAACCATGTGAACCCAGCACTCGGGAGTGGGAGGCACCAGGCAGCACCTCCGCTCTTTAGAGAAGGCAGGACCCGCAATCTGGGTGCAGCAGTGGTTCTCCGACATGTGCCAGAGCCTCCATGTGCCCTGGCCTGTGGGCCTGGGGTGTCTGGCAGCATCACGACTTCTCTGGCTCTGTTTATGAATGGGCAGTGGTCGCAGCTGCAGCTGGACCCTGCAGTCACTCCGCCACACCTGGTTCTCTGAGACTGCTCCTCCTGAGGGTGGCACTGAGCCAGGTGGAGGGGCTGAGGCTGTTGGCAGAGCACGTGGGGTCACGACTGTGCCACACAGTGGCGGAAGCTTTGGTGTGGCTGTCATGTGGGGGGTTACTTCATTCCTTTTAGTCATTTAGGTTACAAATATTTATTGCAAGCACATTTCTTTTTCTAGTATGAAAAAATAAGACATGACTGGAAATATTCAGGGAATGGAAGCTGTCAGACCTATGCCCATGCCGTCAGTCACTAATGCACCATCAAAGGACGAGATACTTTGCGGCTTAAAATTAGGGAACCCTATGCACTATTAGGATGGTGGGGAAAGAACCAAAAAGATTTTACCGGACCTAAGCTCATAGAACTCTGCTGCGTAATACATTTCTCCATGAACTTTTTATGAAATTCAGATGAAGATGTGTTTACAAATCTTTTATCTTTCTTCTGATAATCTGCACCTTTTGCACAGGTCTTAGAGATCTCACTGGGCTGGCAAGATAGCTCAGCAGTCTAAAGTACCTGCCTAATCAGGCAAGTTTAGGCAAGCGCAGGGACCACCGTTCAACCCCCTGGCACCACATGTTGCACCAGCCCAGCCACCAGGCTGAGCTGGCTGAGAGAGAGAGAGAGAGAGAGAGAGAGAGAGAGAGAGAGAGACAGAGAGAGAGAGAGAGAGACAGAGAGAGAGAGACAGAGACAGAGACAGACAGAGAGACAGAGACAGAGACAGAGAGACAGAGAGAGACACAGAGACAGAGAGACAGACAGAGACACAGAGACAGAGACAGAGACAGAGACATCATCATCCGACCTTTAACTCTGAAGCTGGCCCAAGGTTGAGATGAGCCAGCAGATTAAGGAGAGGGTTTCCCTAAGGAAGTTTTCTATTCGGATCCTCCTTCGGCTCTTTGTTCCGCTTCCTTCCCGGCCTGCTCTTCAGCTTTTTCTTTTTCACTTTTTCCAGTTCTGCAAGAAGAGCGGCAGCAGCAGCAGCAGCAGCAGCGCTCTCCTCTTCCAGTCTC
Organism: Myocastor coypus; assembly: GCA_004027025.1. Classification (NCBI taxonomy): domain Eukaryota; kingdom Metazoa; phylum Chordata; class Mammalia; order Rodentia; family Myocastoridae; genus Myocastor; species Myocastor coypus. The sequence goes on along the minus strand of PVJA010001628.1, from coordinate 4,332 downwards.
TTTTCTAATTTTTTTTTTTTTTTTTAAGGAGAGGGCCTACAGGGTGTTCAGGGTCTCACTACTGGATCGGACTCGTAGTGATCCACCTGTTTACAGCCTCCCAAGAGCTGGGGTTACAGGTGTGCACCACCACTCCCAGTCTCAATTGCCACCTCAGCATGCCCTGGGGGCAGGGCTGGCTTGGCAAGCCTAGGAATTGAACCCCTGTCCCCTGCTCCTGCTTGCAGGTGCTTTAATCCGCTGAGCTATTTGGCCAGCCATCCTCTTGCAGGCTTCATCTTCCTCCAGTTACAGGGTCATCTGCATTGAGGCTGGAAGCAGGAATCTGGTCTAACCTGAGGCTGCTGTGACTCTGAAGAGGAGGTCGTGTTCTTGGGTAGGACAGTCTCTCGTTTCTTCTGCAGCTCTCTCTCTCTCTCTCTCTCTCTCTCTCTCTCTCTCTCTCTCTCTCTCTCCCAGTTCTCTTCTTGAGTCACAATAACAAACCTCCTGAGGGGCATCTTCAGTAGTATACTTATGTTTTATCTTTGTGTGGGCCCTACCTGAATATTGTTTTGAGAGTTTGCTCAAATTTCCTCTTTCACCTTTTGCAGGTTCAAAGGTTGGCATGGCTGCTATCTTTTTCTGTCTTTCTTTTTCTTTTCTTTTTGGTCCAGTGATTGAACTCGGAACCTCGTACTTGCTAGGCAGACACTAAAGCCACTGAACTACCTCCCCTGCTCTGCTGTCACTTTTATGTTGGGCTCAAAGGTGAAATAGCAGCTCCCAAAGATCGTATAAACACTACTGCGACTCCAGAATTCCAGAATCCCCAGTGTCTGAGGCTGTGTGGGAGGTTAATTTAGTGTCAACATTGAGAGCCAGGACCAGGGAGATGGCTCAGTGGTGTAAATGCCTGCCGGGCAAGTGCAAGGTCCTGAGTTTAGCCTTGTTTGGGTGTGCCCTTGGTGGGATGCTCCTGGCCACACAGGCCAGTTCAGTCGCCAGCTCTCCTAGAGAGTGGAAAGAACTAAGATCCTGCTGGCACTGCCTGAAGAAATGGTGGTGATTTCAGACTTGATCCTGATACCTTGTTTGTGAGGTAGGCACTGCTCACCCGTGACTGGCTCCCTCTGACGCACTCATGTGAGCACACACTCACTTGCAGACACCTGCGCAGACTCCTGCTCACCCGTGAAGACACACACGCTCACTCACACACAGGTGCTCCGAGGTGACCTCACTCCCGTGTCCACGTGCCAAGGGGGGTGAGCTGTGTGCTGCACGCAGTGATTGTGCAGAGCTGAGACCTGGGCACTTGTGGGGGAAACTGTCCCAGAGGTAGGTGCCATCCTCTTGGGGCTACAGCCCTGGGAGAGGGCGTACTCCTGTGGGTCTCCCGCCGCAGTGTCCTCAGGGGGCCTGGCTGTGCATAGGTGCTGGAACAGGTGTACCTGTGGAACAGTTGGCCTCTGTGGGGGAGGCGGGAGGGGCATCTCAGTCCTGCGAGTGGAGCCCTGGAGTGCAGAAGGCACGGAGAACACATGCACACTTCTGTGAAAATGGATCTTTAAAAATCCCAGGAGAAATGTCATTACACCAAGGAACAGCCGCCACTCTAACCATGAACAGGGAGCTGGGCTGCTGTCTCTTGTGGCAGGAGGGAGGGCTGGAAAGCGCCAGTCTTGCGAGCCAGGAGGAAGGAGGTTCCCACAGAGGCCTCTGTGCAGCTGCTGACAGGAGCCAAGGGCAGGGCAGGGCCCCTCTGGGTCTGCGGCTTGGTCTCTGCGTATTCTGAATCCAGGAGGGGGCACCAGGACCAGGCTGCTTAGGAACCAATTGGATGTGCCCAGGCGAGCCTCCTGCCCCACTGCCGTAGGACCTGCTGCGGCTTCTCCCAGGGGGCCGGTGTTTTGTCTTGCACTGGTGGCCCTGCAGGCTCTTGGCAGATGTCCAGTTTCCAAAATGTGGAAGTCTGACCTCGGGCCCACTTCTGGAAGTAGCTTCTCCTCTGTGGAGCAAGCTCTGTGCACCCACTACAGAGGCTGTAGGTGGCCTTCCCACTTGGCCCCTGGCCCAGGACTGTGTGGCCTGGTGGTCTATGTGGAAGTCACTTGGAAGTCCTGTGGGCCAGGCGTCCTTGTCCACACAGGGCCACAGAGGACAGTGTGACCCTTGCTGCTGGTGCGAATGTCCCTCTCAGAACCAAGGCAGTGGCCTTCTCCTGGCCCTCTGAGTCTCTGCCTGTGCGGTGCCTTCCCAGGTGGAGATGGCCCTCAGCCCCTTGTCTTTCTGCTCCAGCTCCTTGGAGCACAGGGTTGCCGTGGTCCGCTCTGGCCTGATACCTTGGGCTCTGTGGAAGTTTCCACGGAAGAGATGGCTCAGTGGTGGGACTTTGCTGTCCCTACTCCTGAAGGCCCAAAGCCTGAGGTTTGGGAGGGCTGTCTCCTCCTGAGCAGCAGGGGCATCCGTCCTACTTTCCGCACCTGCCAGAGCGCTTTGCTGTCCCTGGCCTTGGGACGCCTCGCCCTGATCTCTGCTCTCCTCTGAAGACAGCCTTCTCCCTGTGTCTGTGTCCAAATGCCCCCTCTGTCTGAGGACCCTGGTCACCTTGGAGTAGGTTCTGTCCTGATAACCAAGCTTCACTAGGTGGCGGCATCTGCAGCCAGTTCCTGAGTGGCACTGGGGACGCTCAGTTAGGACTCAGCCTGTGGACTGCAGGCGCAGGGTTCCACCTGGAACATCCCACAGTGCGTCGCCCTGCTCTGGCATTGCTGACGGAGGCCACGTGGCTCTTCCCCCACCTGGCCTCGCCTGCCCCTCCCTCAAAGGCTCCTTTGCTACCCCTGGATATAAGCCCATCGCTGCTTACCGGCCAGGCCATCCTTCATCCTTTCCTGGGAGGTCTCCTCCTGGTTGTGCAGCTCCCACCCGGCCACCTGTGCTCTTGTCGCTGACCTTCCAAGGCCTCCCTGTCCTGTGCTACCTGCCATGAGTGGCTCCTGAGTCTCAGGCTGTCCCGTGTTCTGTGCGCCCTGGGCTAGTCTTGGACCTTCCCATTGAGGGGCCTCGTCTGAGCATCTCAGCGCCCGTGCGCCTCACCCTCTCCCCTCTCAGCCTCCACTGAGCCACGGGTGGGCCAGTGGGAGTGAGAGAGGAGGCTGGCGGGAGGAAGGGCCTGGAGGCGTGAGCAGTGCCCAGGCAGAGGGAAGGCAGAGCCCGGAGGTAGCAGGAAAGCTGCTGGGCCCCGCGCGTGGGGTCCTGACCGTCCTGGCTGCGGCCTCCCAGAGGCACCCGTGGCATCCACGTCAGCTGGGCAGTGAGTGATGTGGCACTGACTGGTCTCCCCGCCGGCCGCCCCTCAGCGTACCCTCCCCGTCTTTGCTTGCTTCCTACGCTTTGGAGACGCAGTCTCCCCACACTGTCCTCACGCCCCTCCTGCCCCCGGCTCCCGAGCAGCTGGACTCGGGCGTCGGCCACTGCACCCGGCCCGTCATGGCATTCTCCACACACTGTGAGCCCATTTTGCAGTTGCTGTTGCTGCCACATCTGGCCACTTCCTGACAGACTCCTCGTCAGTAAGCTTAGACATGGAGAGGTAGCATGCTGCGCAGGGGGAATGCAGCGGCTGGGGGCGGCGTGGGTCCTGGCTTCACGTGCTTCTCAGCAGCTGCGTGGCCTTGGGCACATCCCTGAAGCCGTGAGGGGCCTGGGTGCTTGCCCAGGAGGCCCTTTTACCTGAGCACGGTACGGAGGGAAGCCCCCTGTGCTTGTCTGGGAGCCCAGTCGGCGTGGCAGTGCAGCTCCAGCTGCAAGGGAGACGCGGGGCTGTGTGGCAATCTGTGGCGAGGAGCTGCGTGTGACTGCGAGACCAGGGCTGGTGGCTTCCACTCGGACTTCACAGAGCATGTGTGGCCCAGTGGGCTGTGCTGTGAGACTTCTGTGTGACAGCACGGGTGGACTCTGGCTCAGGGACCCATAGGCCTTTGTAGATAGAGCTGACTTCTAATCCATGCGCCCTTCTACAGCACAGAAGTTCAGGCCGAGGGAGGCCACGTCATCCATCTGCGCCACGCAGTAGTTGGGTGCTGGCTGTGATCAGAACCTGGATACCCAGAGCCCAATTCCTGGTTGTGCCGCTCCCCTTTCTGTCACTGGGACCAGGTACCCAACATTCACAGCTTTGAGAGGAGGCTCATTTGCTTCCCAGCTCCAGTGTTTCTGGCTATGATTTGCTGGCTCCAAGGCAGAAGCAGCATGATGGAAATTCTTGAAGGAGGAAAGGTGCTCAAATCATGGCCACCAGGAAGAGGTGGGGGAGGAGGAAAGAAAGGATGAGGAGGAGGAGGGGAG